>JABWIB010000172.1:77353-96132 GCA_016617825.1 Platyplectrum ornatum | reverse complement strand
CATTCAGGGGATGGTAGGGTTACCAGTGGAGTTCCCCAGGGATCTGTACTTGGACCTGTGTTATTTAATATATTTATTGGTGATATTACACATGGTATCCAGGGAAAAATATGCCTTTTGGCAGATGACACAAAAATATAAAATGTAACAGGGTAAACACACCAGAATACTGTGTTCAGTTCTGGGGCAATATCTCCAGAAGGACATAAATACATAGAGAATGTACAAAGAAAAGCCATAAAGAAAGACTAGAGCCGCAAATATCTATAGCTTGGAGCAGAGAAGGGAGAGGGGTGATACGATAGCAGCTTTCAAATATAACAAGGGATGTCACCAGGTGCAGGAGGGTGGCATTTTTCAAAGAAAGAGGTGAAGCAGAACACGAGGGCATGCGTATAAACTGGAGGGTGGTAGGTTCAGGGGAAATGTGTGAAATAATTACTTCATTGAAAGGGTAGTGGATAAATGGCCTCCCATCGGAAATGGTGGAGGCTAATAGTATAGAACAGTTTAAGCATGCTTGGGATAAATATAAGGGTATTCTGAGTCTCAAACAATAAAGTGAATACATTTGGGTTGGTATAGTTTTAAATACACAATGGGGCAGACTGGATGGGCCACGTGGCTCTTATCTGCTGTCACTTTCTATGTTTCTGTGTTTCTATACATGAAAAGAATAAAATCCATTTTACTTTCCCTGGAGGTGTAACTTTACTCACTAATTTTCAAGTCTGGATCTGGTTTGATTACTTTACGCGGACTATACAACCCAAATATGTTGGTGTCTGATGCAGAATTATTCATTCAGAACCTACACATTACAATACAAGTCACAGAGAGTTACAACTATAATATCAGTACATCATTACTTATATACTGTGCAATTTTAAACTGATCTCTGTAACAGTTTGATATTTTTGGATAAGGTTAATAATCAAATAAAATAAATGTATATACAATATATATATATATATATTAATAATCAAATAAAATAAATGTATATACAATATGGAAATTGTATTAAATAATATAAAATATATTTGTATTAATTATATAAAATGAATACAAATTTGTATATAAGTTGATCCCCATTGTGTAGACAGGTTATGAAATTAAACTACATTAGTTACATTTGAAAAGAGCTTTTTCAAATCACATGTTTTTTTCCTTTTTCCAGGATTGTTTCCTGCAGTTCTCAATCTTGCTTCAAATTCCATAATCACAGCAAATGCAACATGTGGGGAAAATGGTCCAGATATGTTTTGCAAGTTGGTAGAACACGTACATGGGCAGCCTCAGAGACATCCTCAGTGCCGCATTTGTGACCAGAATGCCCCTGATAAAAGTTGTAAGTACCAGTCCATAATGTTGCATGAATGTATATAACCTGTATATGCCACATGTGTACTCTGTATACTATAGAACTATTATACTTCCTTCAGTCTGCATGCTCAGTTTTCACACTGAGCTCTACTACCCTGGCAGTTCAGTCAACAGATTTGCCCAGCTTAACTACCATGGTCAAGAACAGGGTTCTACCCTACTCTTGGGTAGTCTGCAGTGTGAACTGTCCCTGCCTGGGTATTGTTACCTGGGCAGGGTAAAATGCGCTGTCATTGGTGTATACATCATTGCTTGGACAATGTATACGCACTTCTGCTGCACTGCCGCTGTGTACTAACAGGTGCTGTATTCCCGAAGCACAACACTGAACTTGATCAGTGCGTCGAGAGATACAGCACCCTTTAGTACTCACAATGTAAGCATATGGAAGATGTGTTTCACTGTGATAAAATAATTTATTTATTTCATAATGTATTTATTTATTATTATTATGTATTTATTTATTTATTTATTTATAATGTGTTTATTGATTATTTTGTTGATATAGTTTTTGTTATTAGTTTATTCTTATTTTTATAAATTAATTTCTTTTTATTAATTTTTTTTCATTTTTTTACATACATTACATTCACTCTTCTGCCTGTTTTACTAGTGATGATATTGAATTGACGTTGCCTTACAACAAGTGTTTACGTTTTTGAAATACAGATGATAGGAATATTCAGAATTTATTAATTGAGTGTTTTAAACACTCCGTCAGTATCTAAAGCTCCTGTGGATGAACGTGTGGCTTTCAAACACACTGTAGCATAATGATGCTGTTATTTTCTGAATAGATAACAGTTTACACAGTCAGCCAGTGAGATTGAAAAGTGGGGATTTTGGCCATAGCAATAAATCACATTCAAGTTTCATTTTGCATCCTGGAGAATGTGAGCTCAAATCTGATTGGTTGCTATGGGCAACATCCCCACTTTTCAATCTCACTGCAATTTCACTGCTTAGTAGATTTAGGCCCATGAGATTCATCACAGCAGAAAATATTGTGTGGAAGGTGGTAAGCAAGGGGAAGGGTGGGAAATTGCTGCCTGACCATGTAAAAGAGGGAGGGGAAGGGGAATGCCACTAAGGATTAGTGCAGGAAGAGTAGTAAAAATGCTTAAAATCTGAGGGCAGAGGGTCAAACAGGATCTGTTTGTTTCCAAATTTTGGATATCACACATTTTGCCCAGGTTGCAGAGAACAATTGAATAAATCAAGGCCTAAAATTTACTAAACTGTGGGAATAGAAAAGTGGAGATGTTGCCCATAGCAACCAATCAGATTCAAGCTCTCATTTTCCTATTACATACTAGATAATAACAGCTAGAATCTGATTTGCTAGAGTTTGATTTGCAAGAAAACCAAGGTATTTTAAGTATTAAGGGTCATTCCATGTTGCTGACATTACCTTTAATGTGCATTTTAAAAAGTTTAAATGTACCACACACAAAAATGAAGCTAAATATAGCAAATTATCTAAGGTAGCTTGTCATAATTAGTGCTTAAAAGCCGAAAAAATCTACACTCTTTGAAGTTAGATGTTATTGTTTATACGCATGACTCATGATACAACAGAATGGACAAAGAATCCGAGAGGATATATTTATCTAAACCTGCTGTCCTAATTATTTTTTACAATATGATTGTTAGAAGACCCAGAACTTATGATTGAGACACAAAATGACTATGATCTTTTAGTAGCTATAATAAAATGTTAGCGGTTAGGTTAAGTTTAATCTTCATCTATTGTGTCCAATATTTCATGGAATTACTCTTTTTTTCCATTAAACAGTCTATTTTAGACCTCATTGGAACAGTGAAATAAATATGTAATTCATGAAACTATGATTTATGTTCTTCTTTTCTTTATTTTCTTAATGCATATTAAAAACTGCGTGTTAATATTCCTATTTACACATTATTTAAATTTTCTGGGGGAATATATGCCTAAGGTGGCCTGAACTATAATTCCAGTCCTGACCATTTTATCCTTGAGTTATGGAAATGTAAGTCCACCCACCTACTGCATTAATAAGGATGGATGTGTCTATTATTTTATGTTTTTATACTACCACTTCTAATTTTCAACTTTGACCACTGATACAGTGTATATAAAGTTATTCACCTGTCCTGCTCTATCTTCCTTTTGGGACACAAATTTGAGGATTGTTTATACCCTTACTGGTCATGCTTTTCTCAAGGACCCATTACACTTTCTTCTCAATCATCTCCCAACAGTTATTAACAAGCCTAGTACTAATTTATACAAAAGATAAGCAATGCTGGCAAACCATTAATAGCAAAGGACTGAAAATCGCAGCATATTCCTTCTGAACCCGAGTCATTTAATAGAATAAGATGCCATGGTTATGCAGTCCCAATTCATCCACTGAAGCTTTTTACTTTGACATGGGAAAGATGGTATTACAGGTTAGCACATAAATCTTTTTTAATGCAATGAGAAGACCATGGTGCTAAATACATGGAATTCCAACTATCCCTTGGACATCAGTACCTTGCCAAACTGTTTGCACTTAATATGGCGACAGATTGGAATCAATCCAATCCTATACAGGACATTGTAATAATAACCCCCTCTTACTCCTGGGTGCAACCTACAGAAGCATACCTTCCAACTATACAGATTTAGCCAGAACAGTACACATTTTAATGGTCTGTTAAAAAAGGCTGCAGTTACTATACTGGGAATGGCAAGCCCCAGTGTGTAGGAGAGTATGCAAAAGGTGTATAGATTTGTATCAGCAAGCAATTAAAGATAATATTACCCATTTATAGATATACATATATAGATATCCATAATTAGTATAATCAACTTTTTCTGTGGCTATAAAAAGTCCAGGTTTGTAGAAAATGTTATCTTGGCTACTACGGCAATGTTTTTATAATAAACAATATACAAATAAATAGAAAACACTGGAAAACACTTATTGCTAACTGATTAAACCCACATTAAAAATGTATGGTTTTTGTCATTTGTAGTGCATTATCCCATCGCTCATGCCATCAACGGGAAAAGGACCTGGTGGCAGAGCCCAAGCATTAAAAATGGAGTACAGTTTCATTATGTCACAGTGACACTGGATCTTCAGCAGGTAGGTGCCATTTGTCTAAACAGCTAATGATCTTATAATATCTGTGAACACACAGCAAGTTCCTATGGGATTCGTCTTCATGTCAAAACAAAACAAGAACATTTAAGATCATAACATGTTGTAGGGAGATACTATTGGAGTATAATGTGCTCACTTGTAAAATAGTAATTGCTTACTGCATATATTGCCGTTATTTAAAGGTTTAATAAGTACAGAAGACATGTGTAAGCATATGCACCAACAGAAAGTTAATTCATTATAATTTCCTTTCATATCTTACAACATCCAAGACCAATAAAAATGTTTTCATCCCAACATACTCCAATATTTCGCTTACAATTGTAATAATACCAGATCAAGACTATGTAAAAAGCATTGTTCCTAATGACCCACTGTAGGGTATTCCACCAGGGAGGTGAAAAGGGGCAGTTTGCATACTGCAAGTACACATGGTAGGGGGAACGGTATTTAAATAGTACAATAAGCACTGGTATCAGGCCTTTACAAACTGTCCACAATTCCATATTTCCCTCAATTAAGGGCAGTACAGAAAACTTAGGGTAGAGTTGCACATACGGATGTCCGTGCATGTAAATGGCTTGGAAAGGATCGCATAGCCGCAAATGATGTGTGCACAGCTTCAGACACAAACGTTGTGCAACCAGATGAAAGGTATTATTTGCTTTTAAATGTTGTACAATTGGAGGAAGAGACCAGTTCATTATTTATTTCTTTTTATTACATGCAATTTTTATTACAAATCAATTCAGTATTTGATTCACTAGCCAGTGTTGTGAAATAGCTTCCCATATGTTAAATGTAATCCCAAGTATGTGTTTGGGGTGTGATGTGTTCAGTAAGATCTGTTATAATATAGGTATTATGTGTAAATTCTAACAGTCACTTTTAAGCTTAATAAATATATTAAACTCCAAAAAATGGCGAGGAAGGGAAAACTTCAGGACATATAGAACCTTAATACAGGCAATGATTTCATTGCATGAAATGGAATATACAGTACATAGTAAAGGCATCCTTAAATTGTTTCTAAATTATTCTCTAACATAGGGCTCTATATTATATCATAAGGAACACTTTGGTGGAATAAAAATGACTAAATATTAATTTTTATTGTCACAAAAAAGTTGTGACAAAAAAAAGTTTATACTTCATAGTGTTCTCAGCTATGACTTTTGAGGTGTTAGAGGAAACCAGAGTGGTCAGAGCAAACCCTCGCAGACACGGGAAGAACATAGAAACTCCACACAGATAAGGTCCTGGAACTGAATTTACAACTTTAGTGCTATGATGCATCAATGCTACTCGTTGAGTCACCGGTATTGCGTATCAAGGCCTAAATTCACTAAGCGGAGAGTTTGCTGGAGAATTTGAAAGGTGGTGAAGTTGCCCATAGCAACCAATCAGATTCAAGCTCTCAGTTTCATTTTGCATACTGGAGAATGTGAGCTCGAATCTGATTGGTTGCTATGGGCAACTTCACCACCTTTCAAATTCTCCAGCAAACTCTCCGCTTAGTGAATTTAGGCCCAAGTCTCCTATTAAGTGTCAGTTGTCTGATTTAAAGTCCTTCAAGAATCAAATTTCTGAGCTTTGCCTGACTTATTCGGCAAATGCAATATGATCCAGTACTTTGATGAAGTTTTTTTTTTTTTGCTTTATATGAAGTAAGAGCAGATCGACCATCACAGGATTAACGTGGGGTACTGACAACATTCTTCACTCACACAAGTGAGATGGCAAAAATGAGGGGCCCACTCCTTGTCTTGGTCACCTACTATCAGAGCCGGACTGGGACTAAAAATCAGTCCTGGCATTTAAACCACACAGGCCCATCTGCTGTGAGGTATGATATTAGCTACTCCCTGATTGGTTGATTTTCAGGCACTAGGGAAAAGCTTAGTTATATGGAGCTAATTGCTGGCAGCCAGGAAGCANTGACAGTAATCAGCTGCAACTGACTGCAGCACATGGCACCAGTCCACAGCTACAGAGGCCCATCTGGCATTTGCCAGAAGTGCCAGATGGCCAGTCCGGCCCTGCCGACTATACACCCAAAATAAAGCTCATAGCATTGCTTTACCATGGGAGTCAAATATGTATGGTGCATCAGGATCTGGTGAATTAACACTAATTATATAAAATTCTAAATTAAAAATAAAAATAAAATTAGATCATTGTAATTCATATCATTTACCTTTAAATATTAATCTCCAATGTCCCATAGATTGTATGATGTTACCGTATAGAAAAAACTGTAAATAACATATTTTGTTTTGTATTAGAACAGCAAAAGTTTCTCTAGAACATCTAAATTATAATAATTAGTAGTATTAAACCATTATAAAAGCCAGTGACAAATTCCAGTTTTTGCTTTGAATATTTAACTGACTGTTTATGTAGAATCTTGGCATGTCGTCAGAATGGGAAACGTTATAAGAATGCATTATAACACACAATATTCCTTTTTTCCCCTCTGTTCTGGTTTTAGTGGCCTGTCTTAAGAAAACCATATTATTTTTGCTTGGTAATATGATGCGTCTGCATTGTAATTTTCTAAATATGTTGTACTAGCAATTTATATACTAGATTATTTGATTTTGAATGTTCTGTAAAATGTCAGCAAATGTTATTCTGCACAGCGGGGAGGCATATAAAAGTACCTGTACTACAGAGAGAATAAACGAAATTGCATAATCAGGTGTCTTCTTTGGCACTAAATTAAAGCTGTCATCCTCACACAGTTGTCTTTTAAATGTTCAAAAAAGGAGATGTTTATGTGTTGTAAAAACAGATATTAGCATCTAATGTTTATAACTCTTCTTTACTGACATGTGTACTATAGTGTGTACTATAATAAAGTGCTTTCTAAATCTGTCTACTCAGCAGTACTTATCCTTACACATTTAATACTATTCCAACTAAAACGTGATTTGATTATTATATAATAAGTACAGATGTGACACTTATAGTATCTTTCAAATACTGATATGACGCTGGATTTATCCCAAAAGCATGCTAATATGCTTTAGCGCCTTCTTCTCTGAACTCTGAAAAGTTGCCGTTCCAACAGTAACAGCTAGGTCATATTGGAAACGCCACCTACTGGCTGCAAAGTATTAGTGCAGCCTTTTGACACATTGCCTCAAATGTACTTGTGGCAGAACCAACCAAGCATACTGAGATTGATACCCCGTTCACACTACCCCGGTAAATCTGTTTTTACGTGCAGAGTTGTTAGCTGTGGATCTGAATTTCCCTGGTAATTAACCAACTACCCTGGTAATTCTCAAACTACCCTGGTCAACACTGTTCACACTGAACCAGAGAAGTAATTTTACCCGGGAAGTTGACTGAATTACCCGGGTAATAGCCCTCTGTGTGGACAGGGTAATAGTGGTATTTTAGAAACATTATAAAGTGTCACATCTGTACAACTTAATGCCGAGTAGAAAATTCTGAGTTTGTTCAATCTCTAACCTATCCTAAAACTTTCAAGAACAAAGATCTAGGGGTATATTTACTAAGCCGCGAGTTTGCAGTGAGATTGGAAAGTGGAGATGTTGCCCATAGCAACCAATCAGATTCGAGTTCACATTCTCCAGTGTGTAAAATGAAACTGAAAGCTTGAATCTGATTGGTTGCCATGAACAACATCTCCACTTTCCAATCTCACTGCAAACTCGCTGCTTAGTAAATATAACCCCTAATATTTATTACTTAGCAATTCGCCTCATTCAAATGGTGGCAAAATTAGTTGCTTTGAAGGCTGGCCTTTCGGAAGTCTCTTCTATGCTGTTAGGTTTGGGAACAGTAGCAAATAGTCTATGGTTCATGTACAGTCTGTTCTGTTTTCCTCATAAAAAATCTGGGATGAGTGTAAACTAAAAGTTAATAATAACTGGCCAAAGTTATTAAACTAGTAAAAGATGCCATGAAGGGAGAGAGTAGTGCATCACTTGGGTTTAAGTCATTTGCATTTAGTCACTTTGTATATCTGGAAAGCAGAATATTTGCCATTTTCCAGTTTGCCAGCATTCCAGATAAGAAATTGTACACAACTATTAAGAAATGTATGAAATATATGTCAAAATCCTCATTTAAGTCAAGTCATTCCTTTGCCTACAAATTGGTATATTCTGTGTATGGAAAAGCATAGTGTCTGTCTGTGCCCACAACCCCTTATCATTCAAAGTTGACTTTTGAAGTTCTAGACCCAATCCCGGTCACCTGATCCAGGTTTTTTTTTTACTAGGTACCAATTTACACCAATAACCCAGGGGTTTTTTTGGTCGGTGGAAAAAGGGTATTATTTAAACCCCCATAAAATTCAACATGATTTTGTCTTTTTATTATTATTTTACCTAATTTATTCTATTTAAATCAGTTTAAAATCCCATATAGTTATAAAATCACAATCATAAGATTGTATCAAATAGAAAGTCGAAAGTGCTGCATAGTGGATCTCAGAAAGCAAACTAGTCCCTATCACAGTCTTGCTGCAATGTGTTTTCATGGGTGCTGTTTACCTCATTTAAGCAGCAGGGTACGGATATACTCCATTGCCCTTCTGCAATAAGAGTTGCTGGATGAACAAATATTGATGCATTGCCCATTACTTTGCTCAGAAACTGTGCAAATCTACCCTCTGAGCCTTCCTCAGCTTTCATTGGTGCGGAATCTGTCCCTTAGTGGATATCTTGGAAAACTAATTTTATAACTGTAGTCTGCAGTACGTTTATCTAGTTATTTGCTATTACTAGAGCATGGAAATGGAAGTGTTCATATAGATTTGACCAGAAATCCTTCCTGAGATTCAAGCTGCAGAACTAAACTATACGACTGCCTGGGGAAGATGGACCTTTTCCCTACGTAAATGGAGGTGCATTAGAAAAAAAAGCAAAGTTTCAGCACATGATCAAAGACTATATTTGAGAAAATCTCTGAAGACACAGACAACAAGCTAACTTGTTGTGCACATTAGGAAAATGGTTCTATATTATTACAGCACAAGGCCTGCCAAACCAGTTACATGCGAATGATTGTCTGTGGTGCTGTATGCTTTAACAGCTTTTAGAGAAATTGCTCTCTACAAAGGGATACAAAGATCAGGAGTAAATTACAGTAACATTTCAGAAAATCAAAGTCAAAGTCTAGAAAGGACATGTAGAGGATAAAGGGACATAAAAATACTGTATTTTTTTAGGTGGGGAAAAAACATTGTGGGAAAAAAAAATATATATATATAGATACAGCGAGCAAACATTGTTTTTCATAGCTCTTTTCTAAGACCCCTATACAAGCACACCTTATTTTTCTTAATGTGTTTCTACTTTTCAGCTTGAACTTGTGTGTCACAGAATGGTACTGCCATTACGCTGCAGCTGCTTAGAAGCTTAGGTTTTTTAGAACTGTGTGAACCTTTTCTAAATTAACCAGTAACAATAGTACATTGCCTAAATTGGTCACGTAATTATGGCTTTATGTTAGTATGATGTAAAAACTGTAATCTTCCCTAGGTTTGCAAGTTCACCCAAGTACTGTAATTTGTCTTTTTTTTTTTTTAATAAAAAAAACAGGAAAGTTATGTATTTTGTATAACAAATACCTCTTTTCTCCCTATCTCTCATTTGGAAACATAACATAATATGTAATATGTTAATATGTAAATATTAAAAGCAACCTCAATGCAGCTCGTAGTTCTGTAGAGAAGTGTCATACAGAAGAGATGCTGTGTAGGAGGAAGAAGTAATAACATGACTCAGAGGAACTGCCTGCACATTACACTGTTTTATGACTAAATATTATAAAAACACATTTGAGATAACAAGGTCGCAGCGTGATTGTTGTGTAGTCACTTCACAAACTATCTTCCTTGGGTTGATTATGAACAGATCAATGGCTTGATTGGGTTCCTATAATTGGAGCTTCAAGAGCAGAATGTTCACCTGGCGTGGCAGGACCACGGGTTTAAAATGTCCAGGGTCACCTGAAAATATTCAGGAGCTTAGCAAATGTTGATTAGCTGTTAAATATATTTTTGTGGTGTTCTCATTCAGTCAAAAATAGTTCAACCTGTTAAAAGCTCCATCCCTGCAGTTTATATCAGTTCTATGGTGATTTTTCCATTCTCTAACTCTCAATCTTATAGGCCTATATTTACTAAGCGGTGAGATTGCAGGGAGATTGAAGAGTGGGGATGTTGCCCATAGCAACCAATCAGATTCAAGCTCTCAGTTTCATATTACATACTGGAGCATGTGAGCTTGAATCTGATTGGTTGCTATTTGCAACTTCACCACTCTTCAATCTCCCTGCCTAGCAAATATAGGCCATAGAGTGTAAGCTTGCGGGCAGAGATCTCTTGCTCACCGATTCTGTCTGTTACCACCCAGTAATGTCTTAATGATGGTTGAAATTTTAAAGTACTATAGTGCCATCAGTAACCTGATGGCACTATATAAAAACCTGTCAATAAATAAAATTATTTAATGTACACTGGCAATATTGCATCACTATTTCATTTTTCGCAGTATGATGACATACCTCCCAACATATACGGCCCAGGCCGCGGACACATAAGTCCCGCCCCTGGACCCGCCCAACTCCATCCCAGCACACCCTGGCCCCTCCCCTTCCCATCCTCTCCTTTTTTTATGCCGTGATTCGCGGCATCATAGAAAAGACAAAGTTTGTCCCCTTAGCGGGACAAACTTGGAAGTGGAAGGGGCAGCGGGACAGTCCCCCAAAAGCGGGTTGTTGGGAGGTATGTGATGATAATACCACAGACTTCAATAGACCTACTCTATGCAGGAGATTAATACTGCATCTCTAATAATTAAAGCGACATAGTTACTATTGCCTGCTCTATATACAGTATGTATGTGGGATTACAGACAATACAGTCATATACTATACTAGTGTCTACATTTCCATCTTAATTTTCATTTGAATAAAAAAAGTATTCAGCTGACAGAAGTTTACAGTTTATTTATTGAATTTTATATGAACTCTGGTTTAAGACAGCAGCTGGTGCAAAATTTTAGGTGCATATTTAAGTGTATATAATCCATTGTGCAAAATTTTAGGTGCATTTTAAGTGTATATAATCCATCATGTTACTGCTCTAAACCGCCACCTCTCAAATATAAATATAGTGGAACATCTTGTTCCAGTAATACAGGGCACACCAAAGTGAACATGGACAGATGGCTAGCTCTGTGTTAAGTTTTCTGTATGTGCTCCCATTCTGCACATGCAAAAGAGTAGTTTTTTTCCTGCATTACCAATTAAGAAAAAGGAAGAAAAGCTGCTTTGGATAAGTTCACAAAACTTTTAAGCATGCTAATACAAAATGTACTGATTTATATAACAGTGCGTCACTGCAATGCTCTTCATCTGAATTTAGAAGTGGCGGTATGGAAACACTGAATATAACAGAAGTCAATGGAGATTTGTAGTATTTCAATTTCATCAGTGGGAGAAGTGCCAGTATGTCATACCCCCGTATACCCCCCACTTCGAGCCCTGTTTTATAGTACAAGGAGCTCTGCTCTTTTGTTCTGTTGGATAATGTTGTGCATAGGTGCAATAATATACTGATATTTTAACCATACCTCACAAGTGTCCCGAATTTCGCGGGACAGTCCCGCTTTTGGTTGACTGTCTCCCTGTCCCAGTATGCCCCATCATAAAGTTAATTTGTCACGCCCATGACTGCAAAAGGCGGGGCTTAGTGGGGCAGGGGCGGGCTTTGGGCAGACCGTGGCGGGCTTTGGGAAGATCGGGGGCAGGACTAAATTTATTAAGTCCCGCTCTTGGCCACCCACATGTTGGGAGGTATGTTTTAACTGTGTCTTTCATCTTGTTATTATCACTGCATTTAACCCTAACTAATCTCTGGACCACTGCCTGTCCAGACTCTTGTACCAGACTGAAATTTTTTGGAGAACAGTTTATTTTCTCTGGGTTCCCTCTGTTTAACCATTAGGCAACCTTAGGCTAGTGCATCAGACCTGAGGGGGCACCACAAAGGACCAGGGACAAATTAACTTTATATACCTTGATGACACTGTGGAGGAAATAGATATGTAAATTCAAGCTAGCAGGGTACTGATTATAGTTATAGATAGAGTGCATACATGTGTAAATGTGCATGTCCTTTGGGCTGGACCTGTAGCAACGCCCTCCTAGCACATTTAAAATAAGCTAATGGGACTAGGCTTCCCCTGATTCATGAAGTCAGCGGTCACACGGACCACTGACGGAAGTCTGGATCTGGGGGGGAATTCACTAAATGACGATTTCTGCTGAGATATCATATCGTCAGCATTCATCATGGATCTGAAATCGTCAGTGAATGGTGATGTATNGTATTCAGTAAGTGAGGTTTTCTATTGACGATATGTAATGTCTGACGAATGCTGATGATATCCACTGATGAAAATACAGGTATTCGGCAGGCAATATTGCACTAAACTGACGTATACACTGACGATTTTCAGTAAAATCGTCATGTCGAATTCACATAAAGAAATCACCATGGCGAATTAGAAGCCTTGTTACTGGTAATTATTGTTAATCAACAGCCAATTAGGGCACATATTATTTATGTGTCAATCACTATATAAACTTGTGCCTGGGCGTTTTCCTCAGAGGTGGAAAGCTGGCATATACACTCATGATTCGTAGATTGGCATCACAGACCACCTGAACATTGAGGGAATGATACCCATGTCGATTGACATAGGTTGTCCTTGGTGATCTCAGTGCTACGTGAGTGCAATCTATGACTCCCAGGAAAGATGGGAATCCTGAGAGAGCATAGAAGCCCTGCTTTACCTCACGCCATGCGGCTTCGTGGCTTGGGAAACAGACATGTGTGCGCATTATTTTAGCCAGAGCACTTAAAACCTGAGATAAGTCTGAAAAACGTTGGCTGTGATATTCCAAGCACTTTATCCGAAAATACCTCAGGTCCTTACGCACCAGAAATGTGCGCACAGGACAGGGAATTGTGTGCACAGTTTGGACCTGGGGCTGGTCATGGCGCTCCGCCTCCTCCGTGGCCCTTGACCTGGCCCTAAGAGCACAGGCCAAGGCAACATTCATGGATGCTGCAGCTTCCATTTTAATCAGTGGTCAAACAAGCTTTCAGTGCTGTATGAGTGCCTTTATATAGTGCTCCAATTGAAATCTCCACTCACTGTTGACGATTGGAATTTTTAAAAATCGCCATGACGATGTGTGGGAGAATACAATATTCGTCATTTACTGAATTCCATTTTTGTATCCATTCTATTGCAAAGAACGTCACAACGATATCACATTGATGATCTTTAAACGTCACACAAAATGACGAAAAATAACACATTCGACACTTACTGAATATACATTTTTAAAAATCGTCACCAATATCGTCATCGACTGACGATTTATGTAATTCGTCATTTACTGAATTTCCCCCCTGGTCCATGGTCCTTATGACGATGTCACATGAATTTGTAACAACTGTGTAGGATGACTGCTGGTATAGTATTGCATAGATATGTCTCTTTGACTAAATGTATAGTTTACACAACTGAAGCTAATTGGAGGTCCTTTGGGGGGGTTAGAGGACTTTACCGTGACGTAACTGAAATAAATCACGTTGTCCATCATTTTTATATATAAGAATAAAGATGAAACATTTTATGCTAATATGCATTATGCACACCTTGGCCTAAATTTACTATGCAGAGAGATTGAAAAGTGGTGATGTTGCCCATAGCAACCAATCAGATTCAAGCTCTCAGTTTCATTTTACATACTGGAGAATGTGACCTCGAATCTCAATTTGGTTGCTATGGGCAACATCCCCTGCTTAGGAAATTTGTCCATGAGTCTAACTCAATTTCAGAAAACAGCATTATAATTGTTTGCCCCAGGAACCATATCCATAGTCCTAGTGACTACACTCAAGTCATTGGCTTTGAAAGACAAATTATACCATGTGAAATATTTGTTACAATTTCTTGCAGTGGAGAAGTGAAGCACTTGAGCATTCCCTCCTTTATAAGCACTTCGACATTTGGGCATTCCCTCCTTTATAACAAATGCACTGCTGTTACTAGAGCAAATAATTTCAATAAGTTCAAATAATGTGTAATGCAATGCTGGGACTGCGTCACTTCTCCCACTGATGTAATTTAAAAACTACATATCTCCATTGACTTCTGTTATATTCAGTGTTTCCATACCGCCACTTCTAAATGTCAAGAGCCACACTTCTACATTTCCACTTCGACCACTGGTTTTATGTATAAGGATTGCTATTTAAGAGATCGTCTAGTATATAAACATCCTACAGCTACATCCATTGCTGCTGTTCATGATTATATGTGCTGTTTTGTTAAATACACTGCACAGCTTATCAAGAAAACAAGACTAATCCCACAGAGGAATGATTTCATTAAAGGACGCTGCTCCTCTCATCTTACGCACTGAACATTAGGGTACGGTTATATCATTTCAAAAGCCTGCTCGCAGCTAAAGGCAATTCAGAAGCAATTAAATCCTAAAGTTGTTTACGTGGGAGAATCATATTGTAAGGGTTTTATTTGGACAAAGAGAAAAAAAAATCGCACCGCTTCAAGTTTATATGAAACTTCATACAAAAAATCCATTGACCAAAAAATAATTTCTCTGTAACTCTCTGTTAGTCAGTCCTAGGAAAGAATATAGATTGATAGTCTTTGGTTGGCAATTTCTACAAATTGATGAAACCACAACAACAAGATTAATGCAATTACTGAAATACCATGACATTTTGCCAGTAAACAAGAAGACTAATGTTTAATGTGTAATGGCTACTGTAATTACTCTACAATTTATTGTCATTTTTGTTGATGAATGGATGTTTATACTAGTGACTGGGTTTTTATAGCATTTTCTGTTGTTTTGTGATTTATTGTGACTAATAGTAATACTTTTGTTTTTTCGATATGCAATCCCTAATTAGAAACAGAAAGTATATTGTATTGATGCAGTACATGCTACGAACATGTAAGCACATAGGGCTCCATTTACTATAATAGCACAGCGAGCAGTAATTCAGTGATGGACCGCAGCTAACATTTACTATTAATACTCGCCCGCCCTACAAAGATACCCGAAGGTATAGAAAATATCTAATTTCTTAGAATTATCTTTTATATTTTCTACCGATATTAAGGGGTATATTTACTAAGCGGTGAGATTGCAGTGAGATTGGAAAGTGGGGATGTTGCCCAAGGCAACTAAACAGATTCGAGTTCACATTCTCCAGTGTGTAAAATGAAACTAGCTTGAATCTGATTGGTTGCTATGGGCAACATCCCCCATTTTCAATCTCACTGCAATCTCACTGCTTAGTAAATATACCCCCCTGTGCTGTAAACTCAATGTTGTTAGTATTGGTAAGTCTATTTGATGTTTTAGTTCTCTGTACAATTTTTTTCCCCTTTATCGGGCAATGCCTTTCTATGGTATAGAAAATGATGCATCCTATAGTTTTATAGTGCATGTTATTGTAATTAAAGTCCACTGAAGTCCACTGAAAAATAGCATATTCCTATAGCTTATTAATAGTCAGATTGCATCATTTTATTTTATCTACACAGTAATATGTGAGCTGGTAAGTCTGTTGTGAAGAATTAGCAGCTTAGCAACATTTATTAATAGAAGATACTGTAGTTTTCTAAGTGCTTATGACTTACTGGATTAAATAAATTGCATTTGAATGACAGATTTAGTGCAGAAGTTGAATTGTTGCACTTTTGTACTCTATTGGCTAACCTATTTTTCAACTAAATGATTATAACTACATCTATAAAAGTTGTCTTCCTTCGTAGTCAGGACCAGTGTTCCAGCACTCCATAGGCATTCGTTTCAAAGCTTTACAGCTTCCATATATTTAGGCAACGCATTTAAGTGCCACTGGCATGGTTACAGATAATTGTCCATACCAGATAATAGCATTCTCATGACTGTAATAAAACATACAGATTTTAGTACACATAAAAGCTTATTAAATTTATTGATACCATCAATAAATATTATTCTGCCCACATTACATGAAAGGTGGGTATAGCTATTCAGATAGCTAAACTGAGCCACAACACCTAATGCGCAGACGGCGAGATTTCCACCTTTTACACCTTCCACAGACTGGAATGATTTCGCATGAAATTATAGGTTTGGTGGGGCAGAGAAGATCACTGTTCAAGTGGTAAACAAGTTAAAATGATGTGATAAAAGTAAGGAACATGTAGGAGCTGACATCATGGGGTATATTTACTAAGCGGTTAGATTGCAGTGAGACTGGAAAGTGGGGATGTTGCCCATAGCAACCAATCAGATTTGAGTTCACATTCTCCAGTGTGTAAAATGAAACTGAGAGCTAAAATCTGACTGGTTGCTATGGGCAACATCCCCACTTTCCAATCTCACTGCAATACCGCCGCTTAGTAAATATACCAACCTGTCTGAAACTCATAAACAGTAATACAAAATGGAAAACCTAGCGCCATGTTGCGTCAGCAACAAAAAAAAGTGGTTAGGGAAAAGTAAGGAAATACAGATCTACATAGAACTGAATATTCTAAACAAGTGTCCTTCAACTTTGAAATCATGTCAGGTACCACTGACTAATCTCATTTAATCCTCACTACCCTCTCCTTGGTTCCTGTAGTCGCCTACCTCCCATTCTCCACCCTTGTATGGTCCAGCTTTTAGCATCACCTCACTTGCTTGTTAATAGTACATTGAATGAAGCCAATTTATTGATATTTATTATGCCTTTTACATGACATTATCAAGGAGACATACACCCCCGCCCAAATTTACCTGCCCATTCTGGGGCAATGACAAAACTTCACGAGTCTCCAGGAATGTCTGCAACTATGAGTATTATATTTATATTTAAAAGAAGATGTATGTTTGTTTGTTTGTTGGTGAATATCTTCCACACCTCTCACACTTACATCTTATGCTGGGTACACATCAGAAAGATCATTTTTCCAATCAACAGATAAATGACCCTCACAGCAGAAATCTGTTAGATGTGAACTCAACAAGGTGCATGTAAAGTGAGTACACACTGAACTCATTTCTGCAGTGAGGGTCATTTATCTGTTGATTGGAAAGATGATCTTTCTGATGTGTACCCAGCATTACACTTCACAGGTTGGTAACATTGGATGCCATAAGACATTCTAGACATTCAAGAGGGTTGGGGTTCCAGTCAGACCTCTCGTTAGTGTACACTGGGCATAACAGTAACACGGGCCAAGGGGCTTTTTGCACACAGATACTGACCAGCGTTACTGTTACATTGTTATTACACTTGGGCTGGAAACATCATCTCTCACCTGTAATACTGATTTAATGAATTAAATTTACCTCCCCTGCAATTCAATATGGTTTAGACCATGAGAGTGTACAGTAAGTCGTGAGTATAAGTCATGAGAGTGTAAATCTGAATCTGGCCCTTAGTTTTAGAGACTGTGCCGATTTTCGGGTCATAAAAGGTAAGGGCTGATGGAAAAGATGGCTGGGTTTGTGTAGACAAGGTCTGTTTTGGGCAAAGTTTCAGCAGTAAGACAGAGCTTATTTTGAATGAATTTAAATGACAGTCATTCTCTACTCTCATGGTGAATGACTGGGTGGCATTTGCTATATGGTGACTGGCTGGAAAGCAAGTAGAGAATGTTGAATAGCTGCTCTGATTGCTTGTTATTTCTATGTACTCAGGGAGTGAAAAAATTTCATACAATGCTATAGAATAGTCAATAATTTTTCAGATTTCAAATTTGGCATTGTCATCTTTCAACTTTATTTCAAAAACATATAGAACACACCATACTTTTTAAATGTAATTAATCTAATCAGCATTTCTTATCTATTTACAATTTGCTAATAAATAAAACTATTACACATTACAAATTGGACACACCCGACACAGGGTACTACAGCTATTAGTTATAGTAAACATACATAATCTCTTATCTATCTGCAAAACCTGTAAAGCTTTCATATAAAAAAAAACAGAATAAAAAAACATTGGACCAGGGGGGGAATTTACTAACTGCCGATTTACAGAAATTTGCTGACGATTTCCACAAATGTGTATTCACTAAGTGACGAATGTGTTTTTTTTCGTCATTTTGTTTGGCGTTTACAGATCGTCAATGTGATATCGCTGTGACGATTTTTGCAATACAATGGATACAAAAATGGAATTCA
>JABWIB010000172.1:15585-33307 GCA_016617825.1 Platyplectrum ornatum | reverse complement strand
CGGGACAGTCCCCCAAAAGCAATGCAAGTATGCAAGTCTAGAAGCATAAAAAGTACNAGCACTCACTGATAACTATAATCCCTTCATTTTATTTAACTTTTTACCAATTGTAAGAGGGAGATGGCTTCATGTAATGTGGCTTCATGGACTTTGATTGCTACTTGATATAGGTACTGTACTTGGTATCAATTTTTGACAGTATATATCATAAAGCAGGGCTCAAAGTGGTGGGGAATGTATAGTGGCGGTATGGCGATAAGCCCCGCCCCTTATATAAGCCCCGCCCCCGGACCCATGATTTTTTTTAAAACTAAAGTTCCCCCCTCTAGTGCTGAGGGGGCGGGGCTTAGAAAAGGGGCGTGGCTTCGCGGGAGAAGTGCCGTATACCATACCGGCATATACCGGCCTTCTTCGAGCCCTGTCATAAAGCCTAGGTTATAAATTAAGTGAGCTTTCAACCACCCCCCTAAAAAACACACACACACATACACACACACACACACACACACACACACACACACACACATAAATCCATTTGTTTAAATGTATTATATATATATATATATATATATATATATATATATTATATGCATATAAATGAATGTAATCATTCTTCCACATCTTCCTTTCCATTAAACACTCTTCTGAATTCAATTGGTCACAGCAGTTACAGTTGCGTTCAGGTCTGGATCGCTGTAATTGTAGGTGGATATGTTCTAAACATGCATACTGCAAAGTAAGCAGGCACTCCCTTCACCATTCAAGGTGTTTCCAGTGTATATAAGGTCCATAGTTCTCAAATGAATAAATTTGCTTGACTGTGAACACGGCTACTTACTTGGGCAGCTATAAATCAATTACATTTTATAGGACAATACATGTCCTTGAGATTCCAGAAATGTAGTCACTTATCCCGGAATACCAGGACAGTTGGAAAATGTCCCTTACTTTACACAATGTAAAAATAAATTGTCTGAACATTCTAATTTTGCAGCTTGCACAATTATAAAGGGTATAAATCATAAACTATAAAAAGAAGCCTAGCATTATTCTCAATATCCAGTAACGATCTATGTAATCCTATCCGTAAAATGCAGAAACATTAGTTACACACATTTGCAAATATATACATACTGTACCCTCCAACTGTACCTTTTTAACTGGTTTGGTACCAGGCTGCACCAACAGTTTAGTTACCACAGCTACCGTACGTACACAGTTCGACAATACATATACTTATTGTAGCTTAACTAATGCTTTCTTACCTAAGGTAATGGGGACATGGGTTGAATATCCATGTAGCAGGCTTAGATTAGTGCTGTTTTTCAAACGTAAAAACCTTTGTCTTTGAATGCCTTCAATGGCATTACAGTCTGATGTGTGTAATTTTGAGNCCAACTTGAGATATTTGTGCAGGCTTGCCATTCTTCTGAAATAATGCCTGAACCAGAGTCAGTAACCTGTATAACTGGGTACAATATAGCTTCATTCTTATGCAGCACGTGAAAGCACCAGCACTCAATGGTACCATCTTGTCTCTGCCACACCAATCCAAACACCCAGGGGATAACAATTTGGCAGCCATAATTTTGCCTGGCTGAGTGCACTTGGTTTCCTTGACTAATGTGGCGATAATTGTATTTTCTGGGACCAAACGTTAGGCTTTCATCTCTTTGAATATCTTCGTCTGGGCCACCCTTGGCCAGCGCTTCTTTCAAAACCATAAGATACTTTATTTATTATTTATTTATTTATTTAAAAATAATTCTGCCAATCCACAATTTTTTCAAGGATTCTAATTTCGAACATAGTGAAGTCCTTCTATTTATGGTGACTACTTTCAGCCAAAAATACATTAGCTCANCTTATGGCATACACTACTCGCTAATAGAGCTGTGTACATAAGGTAACAGTCATTGTACACAGCCTCCGCACCGAACTGTGTACGTATGGTAATAATACTGATGAGACCATTGATCAATATCTTACCAATTTTAGCAATGTTATTTGCTTTCCAATGGAAAAAATAAGTCAAANCAAAACAAAAAGATTATAAAAATAGTTCGGCATACCTAAGAAAAGGAACACTTATCGGTTGGCAGTGGTAAGGAATCTCATAACTGCATGCGCAGCTTGTATCTGGCAGTTCTACTTTATGTTAAATATTGAACTAAGACTAAAGTACAACTGCTATAAGAAAAGTCAAAAGCATAGAAAGGAAAACATATATATCTTTTTAGAACTGTTAAAAATAAGTAAGAAAAATCACTTTACTTTTCCCCAGTCTTCCTTTCTGCCATGCCTGAGATAGAGTTGTAGTTTAAGAGACATTCTCTATAGAGCCATAAAGTATGATGGTTGTGATATGCTCAGCTAGTTTCCCAGTGTTCTGTTAAAATTCTCATTATGTCAAAGAAACTTTACCAACTTCTGAGTTCCATATATTTTGTACTGTATCAGTATCCAGCATCTGGCCTGCATTTCATTATCCACACAAAAGAACACAAAAAGATGAAATTACAAATGTGGGAATTGTTAAAGATCCTATGAACCCAGAGATTACTAAAGGAGAGATAAGCTATTTGTGAATTCTGTACAGATGCACATCGTTCTGTAATGTTTTGATTTAAAGTGAAATGTGCCTTTGAGAATATCTAAACTTTTAAACTGAACAGGCAGAAAGTAAAACATACATTTAAATTCAAACTTTGCATGTACTGTACCATACTTTTCAGACAATGGCTCATCTAGCTGATTCAAATCTCTGCTTTATTATGGGAAAACCAGATTGGACATAGCTGATCCCCAATGTCCATTTCTGTATGCTCGTTGCGTGTGGCTTCTGCACCAGTTTGCACACAATGCTTGCACCAAGGCTGGTGTATGTGTAAGATGAGGGATAGTTTTATTCATTAGTATCCTATGATACTTTCATAATCAAAAGTCACTCCCTCANTGCCTCCATTTACATGCTGGGTTANATCATAGCTCNGCATGTATAACATTTGTCAGCCTGCCTGGGAGGGAGCCTGCTGATCCTCTTTAGAAGGAGCACCCCCCTCTCCTAAGTGAACTGGACCAGGTTGGGGGAGGTCGTACTAAGTGCCTAAGGTGCACAGAGACCTAGCACCGATACTGTCTATATGTTAAGCTATACATACAGTAATGAAGGTAAGGTGCTACAAACGTACACATCATAATCATAACAAATTATCTGCTGGAGAAAGTCACTGGCCTGACTGGTCATGTATTTATCCAGTAAGCACTTTGCTACTAATCATGATCATTGATTTGTTTATCACCTAAAAATATTGTGACTAGTGGATTGAGTTATTTATGGGGTTCCTTTATTCTCATTGTTTGCTATAATCTTTATAGTATGTTCTTGAAAAAGTCACTATCCTGACTGGTCATGTATAAGTCCAGTAAGCACTTTGCTACTAAGCAATGATAACTGATTTATTAATCATCTAAAATGTTGTGATTGGTTGAATGAGCTGTTTATATGTACCTTCCAATATTTAGGTTGTGGAAAATGGGACAATTAAGTCCTGCCCCTGGCTCTGTCTAAGCTCCACTCACACCATGCCCCATTTGCAGCTGCGATCGGGTCAGAATTTGAAATTTAATAAAACAATGTAAAGTAAACTCCATGACTACCAGTTTGTCCACTTATCGGGAATAAAAGCTAGTTGGGCGTGACAACGGGAGAATGGTTTATATGATGCCTCTATTCTCATTGGTTGCTATAATCTTTATGATGTGTCATTGAGGCAGTCAGAATAGCTCTGAGATATCATACAAAACTTATGCAGGTAATAAAACAACACAATACAAGTTTCTTCTTTTAATCCATTGAATGACATACTTTTAGGTAGCCTAAGATTCATTCCTAGATGACTATTAACACCTATAAGGTAAAATTCCCTTAATACAAAACATATATATGTGTTGTCCGTATTATAAGAATAAATGTATTCTTTATACATGAATATATGCTGCATATTATATTAAATAGTCTTAAGGTATAAATATATTTTTAATAATTCAGTGAACGTCTGAATACATGTTCCATATTTATAGTAAGAACCATTTAAACCGGCCTCTGCTTTACTACACCGTGAAAAAAAGAATTAGCAGCAGAGAAACGTTCTATATAAAGTAGACTAACGCTGCTACTTAGTTTCTAAGGGGGAGATTTAATGCTGCAAAATGTAATCTCTTTTCTTAGTGGAAAAGTAATTAGTTTCACGTTTGGTTTCTTAAATTGCAAACCTCTGTAATATGACACATGAAATAGTCACTGTGTTAAGTAATTACAAGTAAATGGGCGCTTTACAACACAAGGATTAGCAAAGTCACTGCAATCAATGAAGCCCTGCCTGCTTTATTTTCTGATGGACATTTTCTAAGTAACTCAGCTTTTTTCTTCCTCAGTCTTTTCATTCAGTTTACCAAACATTTAAGTACTGGCAATGCTCAACTTGAAATAACGGAGGTTAGTAAATATTTGTACAGTATATGGGAACATCTAAATGCATGTAGAGGAAAATCAATACAGCTTGAAGAACCTTTAACCTATACATGATGCAATTTTACAGGTAAATATAAATGGTTTTCCAAGCAAATGGGATTTCTGTGGAAGGTGGAAGAAAGCACATACTCTGAGGAATAGAGCACATACTTTGAGGAATAAAGCACATACTCTGGTTTGTCTGTGTTTTAAGAATAAAGATAAATGCAGGGAGGGTGAGTGAGGGTGCAATCTTGTCGATAACACACCAGTATTTTAAACATCAGTACTAGTTCTCAAAAAGCCTGCCTTGGAAAATCGGTGTCCGGAGAGAACCGTATTATAATTGCTAATTTGTCTGGGCTGAGGCATTGCAGAGAATCGCATTCACTGTGAGTTTCCACAAGCAAATGTCAACCTGCATTTACTTTGATTTCCTTTCACTCATGTTCTGCTGTTTCTTAAAGGTGTACTTTATGCTTAGGACCAAAGAGCTGTAGTAACAGATAACAGAATTTTATTACAGAGAGCTTATAAATCTTTTTCAAGGCAATGAACTGTAGCCATTCTTTAATTTAGTATTAAGAAAATAGTTGTTATTTACTTATTTTCACTGTAAACCTGAATAGCATACTCCATAAAATACAGCTTAAGGGTCTTCAGTACGAGAAATAAGAATAAGAAAAATCCAGGTGTTCCAGCTCACTCAGAGCCAGCAAGAGCCTTATATATATATGGCGCAGGGCGAGGGTCTTTAAAGACGAGCGTCATACATGTACGGCGCTCGTTTAACTGTCACCACCGTAGCATGACAGGAAAGTAATAGCAGCTGTCACATTATAAAAATAATAAAAAAAATAACAAATGAAAAAACTAAATCTATTGTGCCCGTTGTGTGTTTTTAAAAAAAGTTAATTTTTTTTTGTTTTTACTCTGCTGATACAAAAGCTGGCATAGTAACCATGGTGGTTACTATGTTCAGCTTTTGTGAATGAAACAAATGTGAATATTACATTTACTCTGGTGATACAAAAGCTGGCATAGTAATCATGGCGGTTACTATGTTCAGCTTTTGTGAATGAAACTAATGTGAATATTTCCAGCATTAAGAATTGATTTTCACATTAGTTTCATTCACGATAGCCCGCATAGTAACTGCCGTGAATACTATGGCAACTTTTGATTAATGAAAAACAGTAAAAAAAAAAGTAAAAAAATTACAGGAAAAATACTCTGCCAAATGCCGCTCCTTCACTGACCCCTACGGTGTACCCATATATGGGTTATTTCTAAAATCTGTAGAATAAGGGGATTACATTTTAAGTTTTGTCTCATGGGTAACATCTGTCCTGGTTTACATTGGTCCAGAAAAAAATGGATTAACATGGAAAATTTGCAAAAAAAAAGGGAAATTTTTAAATTTTACACTCACTTTGCTTTAATTCTTGTTAAACACCTAAAGGGTTAACAAACTTGCAGAGTGCTGTTTTGGATAGTTTAAGGGGTGTAGTTTTCTAAATGGAGTCATTTATGGGGGTGTCTATCATGGAGGCCCATGAAAGTGACATCCAACGTAAACTGTCCTCTAAATTTTTGAAACTTTCAAATTTTCTTAAAATTGTGAAAAATTGCAACTATGTTTATTAGCCCCCTACCACCTTAAAAAAGTAAAAGGTGATTTAAAAAATGATGGCAACAGAAAGTAGACATATTGAAATTATTATTTATTAACTATTTGGTGTGGTATGTCTCTCTGTGTTACAAGCGCATTTGCGCATTTTTCACGAAAAAATACAGACTGTATCAACCAAAATTTACCACTAAATTAAAGTACAATGTGCCAGAAATCAGAATCAGTTGGATAAGTACAAGTATTAAAAAGTTATTCCCTCATAAAGTGACACATATCAGATTTGGAAAATAGGGGGTTAAAAGTCTCACTCACCCATGGTGCAGTGCATTGATGCCTGTTAGAGGCCAGTGAGCAGTGACTAATAAACAGCAGCAGGGATTGTGGAGCGTGGCCACAAGAGCATGGCAAATGGTGGATGGGGGCTAATGCAGTACAAGAGACGACAACACAAGAAGTGCTGATACTTTTTATTTCTATTTGGATGTTTTATGATATTTACCTGGTTATCCTAGGCCTGTGCGTATATTCACCCCATGCAGTGTCTGAATAGTAAAGGGACTGCATACACTGGAAAATCCTGTCTTTGAGTTCTTATTTTAATTATCTGTGGTACTATATATATATATATATATATATATATATATATATATATCCTTGAAGAAGGATGGCAGCACTGGGGAAGAGCCTCAGAGTTTCTCTAACTGTGAGTTCGATTCTACTAGGGACACCCACCTTGCTGTCCCATTGACATCATCCGGGACGCCTATCACAGGAGGTGACGGTGAAGAGAGCGGGATGATTGCTAACCAACCAGTTTCCGAGTGCCACCTCAGCCAAGGGTGATAAATGAGTCCACTATGGCTATTAACATGCAATGCTGGTATTGGACAGTGAGGGGGTCATCACATACAGGGATGGGGTCATTCCAATTTCAATTGGAACAACTTATCTTATAGTGTATGCCCAGCTTTAGTCATTAGTGTCTAAAGATCTGAATCTGGTCCAATGGCACAATACGTTTGAGACCTTTGTTATATGTATCGCTATAAACACCAAGGAGAAAGCACTGCTAAACATGTAGTTTGCCATAAGTTGTGACAGAAGCAGAAGGAAAAGAAGTAAAGCTTGGCATTACACTTTAAAAAAAATTGTTCCAATCGAAAGATTTTTCAAGAGTGGGTAAATCCATGTTGAATTTCAGGGGAGGCAAATTTAATTCATTGCAATCAGTATTACAGATGAGAGATGATGTTTCTAGCCCAAGTCTAATAACAGTGTAACAGTAACATTGGTTGCAATTCAACATGGTTTTCCCCACTATTGAAAAATCTTTTGATTGGAACAAATTATTCTATAGTGTATGCCCAGCTTAAGTGTTTACAAAGAGTTATAAACTACTTAATATAAAATAGCATTTTCCCAAATCTGTTGGATATTATTTTGCGGAGATACATGATTTCAGCAGAAACCCAAATGATAAAGTATAGAAGTGCTGAATCTGAAGCACAGAAGAGCGTGAAAATCAGGTTGGCGCAGAATTAGATATGAGTGATGTATTATTAAATGTGGATGAATCAGAAAAAAATGATACAGTACAGGAAAATCCAGAAGACATTGTTCAGTTTAATGTAATTTTGTTTCCTATAGGTCGAGGACATTTCCCCTTAAATATCATAGATAGTAAAACAAAAAGATATATTATTTCCCAGGGATCATGTAAGCCTAAAGGATTCTTTTTCCCAGAGATGAAAAGCAGGGTATTTTTCGAACACATAATACAGTATGACAACAAAATTTGGAGTACTCATTCCCCGAATCTGGCTATCATGTTCACTTAAACTGGACAGTGCATAATGTGAGCCATGTTGGCACTTCTTAACAATGTGGGTAAGAAGTGCGAGGGGTTGGAGTCATGTAACATATAGGACATATAGCTGGACTTCTAACAAAGCATGACCTTGTTTTGAAGCAGTTAATATGCCAAAAGGTTTCATTCTGTAAGTCATAGAATTCAGAAAGAGATTATTGAAATACTATGTGAATGGGAATGTGGAGATTCCATCAGATTCTATATGACTGTCTCTACTATGTAAAAGGAAACTGAGAGCCAGAATCTGATTGGTTGCTATGGGCAGCATCTGCACTTTTCCAGTGTTTAATAAAAATAGGCCAAGATGTTTAACTAAACTGACCAGATAACCCAGGTGTCATGATTGCAGTAGGACAGTCTCGATTTTGGTGACTGTCAAGCTATCCCGTATGCCTGAAATTTGTCCAGATTAGCGAACAAAACAGGATTTTTTTTATTTTACCTGTAAATGCACTGGAAAAGGGCTGGGGCTTGGGAAGAGCCAAGCAGGGCTTAGGTTGAGCCGGGTTGGACTTAGGCGGAGCCGGTGGTGTGACTTATTTTTACCGTTTTCGTGGGCCAGCAAAGTTGGAAGGTATGTTACAGTAGAAACTAATAAGCTGAACTTGGTAACTAATGTGCACATCAAGGAATGTCCTGCACTATCTAATAAAGCTGGTCTTGAAAAATAAACTGCATTGGACCTTGCAAAGTGTCGTGGACAAGGGTATGATAGGGATACAAGTATAAGCTGAATTTATTCTCGAGTGCAAAGTCGAATATCTGTAAGAAAATCTAGTGCAGGCAATGTACATTGCGCTGCTTACAAGTTGAATCTTGCACTTAATGACTTTGTTAGAGCATACATGAAATAACAAAAATTCTGTGGAGGACTTAAAAGAGTGTACATTATTTATTTGGTAATAGTATCAGACATCGGGGCCATGTTATCCGAGTTACATCGCTCTTCAAGGCTGTTAGTGCCATTAGTTTAAAACAATTATGTTGAACACACTGGTCTTTAAGTAATGATGCCCTTACTGCTTTCAGATTCTGGTATCAGAACATAATGAAGGCAATCCTTTTTCTCAGTAAAAATAGGGATAAAAGTAATGACGCTGTTAGTCTGAAGAAAATGCTAGGGTGTTTTGAACATTGTAAAAACTGTCAATTCTGTTTCCAAATGCCTACAAGCCAAAGAAGAAAATGCTGAACAATTAGTTTGTAATGCAACAGAGTCGCTCAGGTTTTTAAGAACTAAATTTAAAGAAACTAAAAGCATATCTGAAAAGTGGGGGTGTACATGTCAAGATTACATCAAAAAGTATAATGAGTTATGTGAGGATGAAAGATTGAAGGATGCCGAGAGATCCTTTGAGGTGAACATTTTCTGTGGTTGTTTGAAAATAATTGTGACCCAACTAACAACTAACAATCGATATCTGGATCTGGCAGTGACAATAAATTTAAAGCCATTGTACCAAGTACGCTTGTAACTGATTCGAGCTCAAATGAAACTGAGAGCTTGAATCTGATTGGTTGCTATAGGCAACAACGCTACCTACTATGTGTATATGATTTAGATATAATAATATTAATAATAATGAGTATATTTTTTTCAGTAGTTTAATGTTATGTTATGTTAAATTGGTATGTGATTTTCATATAAACAGTATAACATCCTTCCCTGCTTAAATTGTAAATTAAAACATCCTATGGAAATTTAATATTATACACTGAAAATTATATTTTATAAAGAAACTGAAGTTAAGGATTTAATGTGAATACTATTTATTATTATACTATATTTATTAGTATACTATTTACTAATTTATTATTAGTAGCTACTTGTGTGAAAAAACACAAATTAGTATGTTGGGACAGGACGTCAGCCTCTTTCTCCACTAGATTTCAAAGAGTTTGCCCAGAGACCGTTTCAGACTATTTTGTACTTATTGATCATTATCGCTTTGTCTTGCATTTCCTCTAAACCTACAACACTTCAGTTTATAGCAGAGTTGCCCATTTAATTCAGTTTACACGGGGGCAGGACTTGATGGCAAAACTTCATCAAGCCCTACTCTTTTTGTGACTAAATACATTTTTCATCCACTCACCCTTAATAAATCTGGGCGATTTGCCTGCTCTCCCAGGAGCTCTGCTCGACCTCCGGGAGAGTCAACAACCCTGGTTTACACTCAGGTACTTGAGTACTTATTCTAATACATTTTTTTCCTTTAAAAAAGTGCTATGAAATTCCCCCAAAACACATTTCTACTATATCTGTATTATGTATCTACAGAGTTTAGAGGGGAGATATGGTTAGTCATCATTAAAAATGGCCTAAAAGCATTGTAAACATTTTTTTCTATAGTAATTGTGAATTTGTCTTTGCTTAAAATACCTGTTTATAGATTATTTTCTCATATAAACAACACCAGCATGATTTTATCAATACTTTTCTCCCAAAACTTTTTTGCTTTTAAATGTTTATGTAGTTTTTTTTGTATATTTTGAATATAAGCTAAGGATTTGCTGATGGCTACTTGCTGAAAGCTGACTGCAGTATCCACAATGAATAACACATGATTAAATGCTGAAGTTGAAAAGCGTTAACATGGAACAGTTACCAATTTAAAATGTGATGAATTATTTAAAGAGCAGTTTGTTGTGTGATCGAATGTTACCTGCAAAATGCTGCAGATCTCCTCTAGGCACATCCAAATGAAACGGAATTGAGCCAATTAGGCCGACTGTCTTTTCATTGACTTGTGACCTATCAGTGGTAATAGCTTATTATGATGATGGATGAACCCATCTCTCAAGCTGAAGTATGAGTACACACTTCAGCGGTTCTCTTGAATAAGGACCTAATTCCTCCCAAGAAATAACTGCCGTCAAAGAAAACAGTGTGCATGAGGAAACAAACATGATTGTTTCAGTCAAGGAAATGTATTTATCATGTTATATAGACCCTTATTTATGTACAATGCCTCAGAGGGTGCATGAATTTCACATGTAAAATAATTTGCCAAGCTATTTTTACAAGAACCTTTTAACTGACTGGCAGTCCTTGTGTGCCTTTGTAGTATGTTAGAAAAAGATGACAACTGTTTAGATCCTTCCAGATGGCGCAGGTGACACTATGCAGTAAACCCCCTCCTTATGTCTATTTACTACCTAATGTAGTATAAAGGAAGAAAAGATTAAAGGTTGTCAAAATTAATGAGAATCAATAGCATGCTATGAGGTTGTAACTAGGTTGTCACTGAGTCTCTGCTTCTGCCATACAAATACAATAAGGAGTCTGTGTATAGTTTGTACTATTATTTATTTATCAACAGGTTTTTGTATAGCGCCATCAGTTTATGTAGCACTTTACAATTTTTACAATCAATAAGACATTTGGTAACTGACATTTTCATGCTTAAACTCTATAGGATATAGGGTATTGAGGAGATAAGTACTATTTATTAAATAATGGACCCGCAGGCTGTAAGGTAAAGTGGTCAGTGCTTTGTATGATCCAGTCACACAGCAGAAATTGAGGGTAATTAGCTATGTAGTAACTATTAGTTATGTAATAAGTATGGTATATCATGATAAGTTGGTTGAACAAACTTGGTATGGTTGTCTGAACAGATGAGTTTTAAGAGAGCGCTTAAAAGTTAGGAGAATAGAGCATAGCCGTAACGGGCGAGGAAGATTATTCCAGAGAGTGAGTGCAGCCCGGGAGAAGTCCTGTAACTGTGAATCAGAGCATTTGTTTAGTGTAGAAGAGAGTTGTAGATCCTGTGAAGATCTATGAGAAGGAGCTGGATTTATCTTGCGATAAGTGAGGATATGTATGTAGGTGCAGTGTTATTGATGGCTTTGTAGGTTAGCAACAATTAAATTTTATTCTGTAAAATACAGGCAACCAGTGTAGAGACTGGCAAAGCAGACTAGCACTAGAAGAATGCTTTGCAAAGTAGATTAGTCTGGCTGCAGCATGCAATATAGACTGAAAGGGAGTGATTTTATAATGTGGGAGCCCAAGTAGTAGAGCGTTGCAATAATCAATTCAGGAGATGGTTTATGCATGACTGAGAATTTTTGCAGTGTATTTGTGTATGAGTAGTGAGTAGTCATCCAGGAGTATTAAGAGAGAGTAGTGACCTTTGGATTTAGCAGTGATGAAATCATTGACTACCCTGGTGAGTGCAGTTTTGGTGGAGTCAGTGGTGCAAGAGTAGGCAAGACTCTCAGGGAGTTTAGAGTAGAGGCATAGAAGTTGGGTACATAGTTAGAAAGAGAGTTTGGGTCAGAGTTTTTTTATTTTTTCAAAATTGGAGTGATTAGCACATGTTTGAAAATATTTACTAAACACAAGCATACTTTCGAAACATGCCACCCTATGTATATAGACTTTTCAGAATATCTTGTCTCTATAATTTATTTTTTTCTTTAAGCTAAATATGCAAAAGTCCATAAAAAATAATATCTGTATAAAAATTTTCTGTAAAAAAAATGCCTAAGCAAAATATTTAATGCAATGCGCTGCTATTCACGCTAAATGTAAAATACATAAAAACATAAAGGGGTATTTGTACTAAGCGGTGAGATTGCAGTGAGATTGGAAAGTGGGGATGTTTCCCATAGCAACCAATCAGATTTATGTTCACATTCTCCAGAGTATAAAATTAAACTGTGAGCTTGAATCTGATTGGTTGCCATGGGAAACTTCCCCACTTTCCAATCTCACTGCAATCTCACCGCTTAGTAAATATACATCAAAATATAAAAAGACAGATTCCTGAACATGTTCCTGGGTTAGTCTTCTCCACCATACACTGATAACTTTAAACTCTTTCTTTTAATGTATATCCAATAAAAGTCTACCATATTTAAAATAAATATGCGAAAAATGGTTTTAAGAAACAGTTGATTGCTTAACCAGCTAAGTATATAAAACATGCACTAGGTAGCATTTATTTTAAATCACCACTTAATTTTCTTTTCCTATATTTTCCGCTCACAGAGTTGCCATTATNGTGATTAATAGTATACTTAGTGCTAAATTAAGACAGAATTCTTTGGGGAAATGTTTTGACATCTAAGATAAAGCCTAATGAAGTTCATTATCATCAACGTTATTACAACAAATACCTAATAAATTAAAAATGAAAGGACACTTGAGAAAACTTATTATTTTTCTATACCAGAAAAATCTTGATAACAAACTGATAATGTGCATCCAGGAATTGTGTAATGTCATTTCATAACTACATGGTATTTATAATTCTCACAATGCAAAGCCTAATTAATCACTACACACACAGATGACATATTAGACAGCAAATATCAATAAGAATATTTTACTTTACCAAATGTAAAATATTTATGGAGTTTTGAAGAGTTTGGTGCTTAGTTGAATACAGTTAGTGTTGTTAAGCATGCGCATCCATTTTGCACATGAGTCCTGTTATCATGTAGCTTTATTATTATCAAATGTTTTATAACAACTCATTCTTTGTATATCAAAAACACATTTACCACATACATTAAAATATCAGCTTTTTTATGCAAATAAAAAATAAATACATAAATAATAATAAAAAATTCAATGTACCTATTTCCAGTTACAGGACTTCTTCAAACCTTCATGATGTCCTCTAAAATTCAATCTTACCATACACCTCAGTCATCCTCATAACCATTTTAACACCCCAGGTGGGAATTCAGTAAAGGGCGATTTGATCAAATCGATTTGCTTGTCGAATTGGCCTTTTTGGTATTTACTAACTGTCGATTTCTGTCGGTCTGAAATCCCTTGTGTGGCTGTCGATTTCAAATCCACATTTTCAAATCGCCATGGCGATTTCCTCCATATAAAGCATACAGTTTTCAAATTCACAACCGAAACCTAGTTAAGGGGATTTGACCCATTTCCCTAGACAAATCCCAGATTCCTAACTGGGAGCAGTATTTAAAGGATCCATTTTGATTGCAAAACATTTTTCATGTAAGTCTGATTATTTTTATAGGGTTACATTGTGTGTTGATTGTGCATTTACCTTACTTTTAGATGTTTATACTTTTACATCTTTATTGTCATGTTGCATCTGTATTTGTTGGCATACAAAAATTTTACCTTCTCATTTATATGTTATATATTATTTTACATAAGGTATGAATAACATATAAATGAAAGATAAAGTTTTTGTTTTCCAAACAATACACATGCAACATGACAATAAAGATGACAAAACAGATATTTCTGACCCTGTATTAATGTGGCAGGTAATTGCCTGTTGATCATTTCACTACAGCAGTACCAGGGATTTTTATTCGACTATGATGATGTAGCTGTAAATTCAACATGGCGATTTGAAATCCCTGGCGAATAAGGGCAAATTCGACAGGGATTTCAGCTCAAATCCCCAAAACCATTCACCATCATTGCCAGGGATTTGAAATCGCCAATCCAATTCGACAGTTACTGAAATCTATACATCACCATGCTTTTACGATTTCAAATCCCTGGCGAATGATGGCGAATTAAAAATCCCACGTCAATTTGACATTTACTGAATTCCCCCCCCTCCTTGTGACATTATGAAAATACCCCTCTACTCTCAGACAATCCTCAGACCTAAGACTGTAATTGTTCTGTGACTGAATAATGACTATTGACCACTTGGTTGTGAATTAAAGGGTCACTGTACCATTTATATATGTATCTGTCTTGATACTCGCTACGCCCTCCTTGTTTGTCTCTGTAGGCAGCCTTTCTGCCCCCTTCGTAATTATGTTTTTATTGCAGCTTTTCCCACACCTCCGTTGTGTTAGTGTTTTGCCAGTAAATATACCCCTCATTGTGCGTCCAGCCATCCTTTTTGCCTCTTTGTGTCTCTCCAGTGTACTTCAATGATGCATGAGGGGAGGCATGATTGTAAAGTAAGGATTTATCCTGACTTCCTTACTTAGTGGGGGCACTCTGGAAATTTTGAGGTATGGTGTTGCTCTAATAAGTCTTTTGCATATGAGGGAAATGGCGCATTCAGGAATTAGAATTCTAAAGTCCTTATATTGTGTTATTAAGTAAAACATACTATTTTGTTTTAAAATCCAAATTGTTTAAGTCTAAATGAGAGGACGTAGGTATGAGGCATGATGCTTTATGTACTTTGAATAATGCAGCTAAACTACAAAACAACAATTATGCAAAAGAAGAAAAGATAAGACAAACAAATCATGTAAATAAGTTTTACATTTTATATCTGCTTTTAGTGTAGCTTGAAGCATACTTTCCATCCTTTAGAATATGTAAGTAGCTGCCTTCGTTTCGGTAGTGGAGTTATTATGCCGTACTGATTCTGGACACCTAACAATTTCATATTGGATGTCTTATCACTGAGGTGGAAATATCAGTATATTGCAGATCACATAGGAGGAGGAGGTTTTACATACATTCAGGTTTTCGAAATAACTAGCTGAAATCCTAGGTGTCTCACTTGTGCTATGGGCAGCACCTGATGTACCTTTGCATCGGTATAATCTTTTATTTACAGAAATGAAGTTGTAGAAAGAAAAAAAAGCAATATTCTGAGGGCTGAGAAAGTAAAATCAAGCATGTACACTAGAAATATGCTACTCTTTTACATTTGTAGAAAGTTGCTTTTTATGTCCATAAACCAAAAAACTTTGTCTGTGATATTTCCCAGTAAAGTCTTTATCTCTATTAAATTTGCAGACAGTTGTTTTGATACAGGGACAAGGCTACCTTGAATATAGAATATGAATATGTCTGCATAAAGAACAAATCCTGCCATAAATGAAGTTGTATGCCAGACATTCCTTCCATACACGCTGTATGAGTATGAGAGACATAATAGTGTACAAATTAGTGTGGAAAATTGCTCTATGATGTCAGGCTTGCAATTTAGGCAAATCACACCCGAAGCCTCACCCCTTGAAAGGCATAGCTTAGGTTACTATGATTGGATGAGGTTAGACGTTATCAACCCTGCCCATTTATCAAAGTGATTGGGCTTAAGGCAGTGATTTACCTTAAAAATCACTGCCTCGGCCCAGGTCCCGGGGGATTTGCAGACTCCCTCGGGATACCAGGAGTCTCTTAGAGATTCTGACCTTAAGATAGTGGTGGCAGGCGATATGCTGATCTGTCAGCCATTCTGTGTTTGTTGATGGTGTCTGGTACCGGTAGCCCTACCTTTGGATTCAGGAGTTGCCTATTTTCCTATAGTAACTGTGCACGTACCTTGTTACTGCATATTCCACATACAATTCTCTCACCAATCAGCTCATCTGTGAGAACATCAAAGTTGCTAGCACCCTCAATGTGGACACTTAAGACGGTATGGATTCGTCTCCCTTTAGATTTGTGGTATTGACAATGTGCCTGTCCATGATTACATTCTTTAGTGGTAGGCAGATCTCTTCAGACATAGCAACCAGCATCCTCTCCGTCTTCTTCAGCCGCACACATATGCATCTGATTTGTCCACAGCATTAGTACCTGCAAGGTTCAGCAGTGTATATGCCTGGACTTTCTTGGACTTGGTCTGAAAGGTCTGCAATGAAGTAGACATGGCATTCCCTTTTAAATCGTAGCCAGTTGTTAGCCATATTTTCATCAAAGGTAATCTAATCTCCTCAGACCTTGTGCCATGATATTCCACTTCTGACACCAAGTGTTTAGAAAACAAGGAGGACGATACTTTCTGGGTCAGAGAATTGCTGGAGAATTTCCATCCTGCCCCATTGATGAGCTCATGTGCTTCAATGTCTCCTTATGTTTCTTATGTTTTTTGGCTGCCCTACTTTACTGTGCGCCTGAACTCTCTCCACTCAAAGCAATCAAAGATCTAGTCAGTTTGACAGTTCCCATAGGAGCCACATGAACTTATTGGTCAGTCACCCCATGTGGTGTTGATTCCTACATTGTGTACATAGATATATAAAACTGATCATCATATGCACTCAAACTTTCTAACTACATTAAGACAGCGCGTAATTACCTCAAATGTAAACTAATATCTAGTGTTCCAAAATAGGTCTAAAAATGTCTGGAAATGAACAGGCATATTCATGTCATGGTATATCAAATGTCAGTAACAAGTAATACTCCTTTCAGTGATTTTGTTACACAATTAGTTGAATACGCTGTGCTCTGAAATAATGGATCATTTGACAGCATATGATATTATATGTATATATATATATATATATACTGGTGTCATAAGTGTTGTTTCCTCTTCAGCAGAGATCCTTAAATAAAGTTCCTGTTAAAGTTCCCTAGAGTTCGTACAAGGCACGAATGTTTCATTATTGTCAATATTCAGAAAATGTCAGTCTCTCATGTTTTGTGCACATTTTATACTCTAAGACATCTGTCACAGAAAGTCTGACTTTCCTCCAAACGAAAATCTGAGGCATTTATTTCTTCCCATTTTTACATTTTTTCAGATGAGTAATAGTTTTTTTTATCATATATACAGTTAATGATTCGATAACACTGTCAGAGAAATTTGATTCTATAAACAGACAAATGGCAAAGTTCTAGCTTTCATGTCATCCAGTTATTTATACATTACGTGTTTCCCCAATAATAAGACACTGGGGTATATTTACTAAGCAGGGAGATTGCAGTGAAATTCGAATTTGGGGAAGTTGCCCATGGCAACCAATCAGATTTGAGCTCTCAGTTTCATTTTACACTCTG
>JABWIB010000172.1:0-13387 GCA_016617825.1 Platyplectrum ornatum | reverse complement strand
TAAACGCGAATTCTGTCCTATTCGAGGGTCGAATTCACAATTCGACCTTTAGTAAATGTACTTGCCAACGGCTGAGATAGGGCAAATTCGAACATTCGATTTGCAAATCGNGGCTGTAATTCGAACGATCATTNGGACGCGAATTCNTTCGGACATNCGATTTTTCACAAAATCGGGCCTTAGTAAATACGAGGAGGGCAAATTCAGACCAAAATTCGAGGACAGAAATCGAAATCCTCAATTCGACCCTTAGTAAATACCCCCCCTAGTCTCTTTTTTGTATTTCTTTTGTTTTGAGTGTGTCTGTTTTTTTGTACTCTGTGAAAAATCTATAAAAATTTACTGCATAAAAAGTTGTATCATACATACGTAAAATAGGGGCAGTGTTAAAATTAGGGTTGTAAAATTTCCATACCTCTCTCCTCCCACAGAGAAACTGTTTCCAGCTCTGCCATGCCATGTCATTAGATTAGTTCCTAGTATTAGCCTTTATTATTATTATTATTATTATTATTATCATCATCATCAGATAAGTTATCTGCAATTGTTCAATAAAGTCTATTAGTAATATATTTGGTAGCATAAAGTAATTAGGGGTTAACATTTAATCTTTAATTTAAAGTTTAATTATTGCTGCAATTATAAAAAATTCTTTCACAGCATGTAAGCATATTGTGGTGTTTGAATGCAGCCGCACAAAAAAGCAACAAGTCATTTTTTCACATTTCAATCTGTTCATTTTTAATGTTGTTGTGAAGGGTATTGTTGCCACTATTGTGTGAGAGGCAGAAGTATATCAAATCTCTAATGTGAAACAGCAAAAACACATGGTGCTGTTAAATTTAGCTTGGTATAACCCTTTAACAGAGATCAAAGAAATTCAATTTTCATATATGAGTGGTTCAGTTTTAATGTGAAAGGTATTGTGTGAGGTGTATAGCTATGAGATAGAAAATGGAAAGAAAAACAATTACAGCATGATGAAAAACACAAACCAAACTAATATAAGATTTGTGGAATATCGCAGTGTTACAAATACAAAGTAAGTAGAACTCTACACTCTGTGGAAGCAAAATTCCAATGCACACCACAGCACCCTAACTCCTGGGTGCGAGCGGAGGCCTGACACCAAATGCCTATTTACTAAGCAGGGAGATTGAAAAGTGGGGGGTTACCCATAGCAACCAATCAGATTCAATCTCACATTCTCCAGTATGTAAATTGAAACTGAGAGTTTGAATCTGATTGGTTGCTATGGGTAACACCCCCACTTTTCAATCTCCCTTCAAATTCTTTCGTTTCGTAAATTTAGGCCCTATAAAAAAAAATCTTGTATATAAAAGCATAACTAAGCCCTTACAATATAATTACTATATAACTACCATTATTATTAGCATTAGAACCAAACCAAATTGGGAAATAGTTAACATCCATGTTGCAGCTTTGTTTTTCTCTACCACACTGCATGATTTCAATACTAGAACATGCAAAATCATTCCAAAATTGAGTTTTATTAAACTCCTATTCAAAAACTTATTGCCCTTAGTGCATGGATGTCAACATCAAAGCAGGCACCTCAGGGCATGAAAATTTGAATACTGCGGCTGAAGAACAAAACGTGTTTTCAAAGACTCCTGAGGAGGTTCTTAGTGTGCTCATTCGAAATAATCATGAGTTTGATGGTTCAGATCCTGACATTGTACTATGTAGAGAGGACTACTTCCACAATGTCTCAACCATCTGTAACTGTGAGGATGCTGGGTTAATGATTATGGTGATGTTGCAGTAATTATAACTGATGATGCTACTTTGAAAGTTGCTAGTGTGTAACAGGACAAGGGACATCATTTATGACTTTGTCAATAATGATTAAAATGATAATGAATGTTTTGGATTGCGGAAACTGATGATGAATTTGATAATTACATCCATGAAACCACCATTTGTACTACTGAATGGCCATTATAAGGGGTTTGTCATGTAAACAACCACAATTCTTACATATACATTTTTTGCACCCCAGCGCTACAGCTCAGGCTCTATGTACAGCACAATTAAGAATATTGGCGTGAATCCAGGCTTCAGTATGTTAGGAGATACCTGATCCATAAGTTTTTATTGGGTAACCAAGTGTACGGGACTTAGTTTCATAGTTCTGAATATCTGAAGTTCTGCCCATGTAAGTGTCCATAACTCCATAAAAGGGGAGTTTACACCCAACTCCCACCTGTAATAGCAGACAACTCTGGATCCACTCCCATGTGACTGATTGTCTTAGGGAGCTAATATATCCGAAATAGTTAAAATAAACAGTTTTCATAACAGTGAATTACATATTGTATGAAACATACTGTGTTTTCAGTCATAATCTGAATCCCTGGTTGGGAACTAATTGTGTCATATTGATAATGAAACCAGGGATGAGGGTCATGACTTGTCCATAATGATGACGATGATCACTGTAAATGAAAAATCTTAAAACATTATTGCCTGACAACATCATTATTTATTATTCATCGCCTACGTTATAGACCAGGGGTGGGCAACCTGCGGCCCTCCAGGTGTTGTCAAACTACAAGTCCCAGCATGCTTTGCTTGGCATCAACTATGTCTGTGCAGTTAAAGCATGCTGGGATTTGTAGTTTGACAACACCTGGAGGGCCACAGGTTGCCCACCCCTGTTATAGACCAATATAACCAAATAAGAAATAAGAATTATATTTTTCAAAAAATGTATATTTTTAAAGGTTTAAAAAATGTACAGAATGAAAATAGACACTGTATGCACCAGTACAACTCTAACTCCTTGGAGCAAGCAGAGGCCTTACACCTTGACCCTACCCTAAAGTTTGATGCAAAAGTCTTGATTGTAAATAATAGCCTAACTAATTAAACTTACAATATAATTACTATATAACTACTATTATTATTAGCATTAGAAGCAAAACAAATAAAATCCACAATATACAAAAATAATTTAGTGTGTAATAATAGTAGCCATTATTAAATAGTATACCTTTTTCCACATAATAAAAACGATGTACAATTTATTAGGTCTATGTTTCTCATCCTCAGCATGTTTGTTTTCTATAACATTGTAAGGAAATAAAAATGTTTAATAGCAACTTGTGTTGATTTTTGAAGATATAAATATGTATGTAAAGGTTTAGAATGGAGTAAATTATTGTGAACATTATCCTTTACTAGTAAGAACAAAGGCGCATTGTAATTATTTAGGTCTGTTAATTTCTATCCATTCATTTTAGATAGTATTATATTCCCAAATGTATGCTTCACGAGATGAACACTCATCCCAATGATATATTACTTCATTTACTTGTAATTAAGTGATCACTTAGATGTATCTAGAGTGGCTAATCAAACAAAAAAAATGCTTATTCTTTAAACCAGGACTACAGCTATAATATTCTAGCATAATAGCATGGAACGTGCAATACACAATTTCTGTGACTTGAAAAATGTTTATTGTTTCTCATTATACAACATTTATTTATACACCAAAACAGAGAATTTTTGAGGACACAAGAACTTTATTTAGCCAAACTATACAATATGTTAATGTGTATCATTTGACTTTTCATCAAAGATATATAAGACTCATGGGCTGCTGAAAAGCAGACCTCTCCTGAATAAAGAATGTTCTATTTGTCCACAGATAGCTATTATAGAATGATAAAGAAACCATTGCCTTTGCATCTCTTTAAAAGCGTTTACATACTTTACTTACCTTTGCAGTCTTCCCTCCACTCCTCTCCTTCACAGCGCTGTCTACTGTATATGAAACTGACATTCCGCTACTAGCACATGCCTCCCCTCAGTGCTACTCTGAATATGCCCTCTGACCTACCACTCTTTCATCTTAATTTTCACTCATATTGAGAAGTTTTATAATATATGTCTATTACTCCTTCAAATATTCATTTTTGCGTCATGCACTGCAAACGTCATAAAGTATGATATAATTATGGTATAATGTAAGGATGGATAGACAATTCTGAGGCAAGCACAATCACTCTGCCGCACAAGGCAGGATAGGAATATAAGTAAATATAGTATATATATATACTGTATGTCTTATATGTATAAATACATTTTCTAAAATGGGAAGGCTTGCCCTTAGCTGACATCCATGCTCCAACAAAATATATACAGGCTTATAAAGCCTACCATTCTACCATAAAGTATTAACTACTCAGACAAGTGGATCACTCCTTTTGTGCAACATAAATGCAGCGTTCTTTTGGCTTTAAAGAAAAATGAAGATTGTCATGTGAAGGAAATGCAGTCAAATTCAAATATATTGTTGCAGCAGCAAATGAAAATCCTATCATTCATTTCCAGAACAGTACTTAGCCACAGTTAATGGAGTTTGAAGGCTATTTGTATAAAAACAGATTAAAGAGTCCTTACTCTGGTAGTCTATAGAAACATATACAAATGGTTTCCTTGGTTCACTTGTTACAATACATAACATTACAATGTTCTGCAAAATGTTTTTACTTAGATTTTATTCATTAGTATTTGCTGTATATTGACAGTAATTCAGTTACTGAAGTCATAAAGTATAGAGCTATGAGTCTGGCTGATTACTTTCCACCTACACGGACTCTCAGTAGTAAAGTACCTTTCACAGCTCATTTTCTAGAGCATACATTTAGACAGACACAGTAATAGAATTGTGGTATAATATCAAAATGTACAAAAATCAACAACTGGGAGGTTGTTTTCACATATGACAAAGGAAACACCAGAAGATGGTGTATAAATAATCAACTGTAAAACTTTAAGGGCCTCTTAATGAAGCATTTCTATACTTAAAGTACCCAAGGTGGATGGGTAGGGGTCTATTTAAATAAAGAAACTGAGCAGGGGTTACTCATGCGGATAGCAATCGCATGAACTGCTAATCCACATGAATGACTTAAGGCAGGGGTATAGCAACGTAAGTGCTCATATACCGCGTCCTTTTTGCATGAGAGAGTTCACTCCCCACTCCCGCATGACCACACTGTAGATCTGGATGTGGTCCAGTATTCCTGTAATATATCTATACAAAGGAGTATTAACTAATATTTTTTTTTCTGGTTTCTAAAATGTCATTTGACAAGTTTAAAATCTACCCATTCACATGGCATTGTGTTATTTCTTATGAACAGTCAGATGCTCAGTATTTACCATGTGTGCTGTAAGGTCAGGGATTACAACTTGCAGATCAAACTATTCATTACTTAATTATCAAACGATCCCGAATGATGTTTTATCCTTAATCACTTAACTAACCCACAGTTTCTATATAATTCTATGCACCTAAGGATGTTAATCCTACACAGTTTGAATCTTATTATTCATGTAAAATTATGTTCAATAATGATTAGATCAGATAAAAGAGCTAAATGTATGCCCACGTTGTTCTGAATAGATTGTATGAGGGCTCTAGTTATGCCATTATTAGTGTGATCAGAAGAAAAGTATTATAAACAGTACATACATTGACTACAGGCATATTGCAGCATTACACAAACGGTGATATATGCACAGCCAAAGACATTTGATACATTTGATGCATTCTATATTGCTTAATAAGTAGTGCATTCTATATTGCTTAATAAGTAGTGCATTCTATATTGCTTAATAAGTAGTGCATTCTATATTACTTCATAAGTAGTGCATTCTACATTACTTCATAAGTAGTACATTCTATATTGCTTAATAAGTAGTGCGTTCTATATTACTTCATAAGTAGTGCATTCTACATTACTTCATAAGTAGTGCATTCTATATTACTTTATAATTAGAGAATTCTATATTACTTAGTAAGTAGTGCAATCTAGCTCTTAAACATTTATATCACGTGTATGCAAACAGGGCTGCCATTAGGGGGGACAGCCGGGCCTAATGTCCTGGCCTAGCCACCCCCCCACCCCCGGGCAGGGAACAGGCGCACTGTACTGGTGTGCAGGCCCCTGCCGGCATCCTGAACTCACTTAGACGTCTTTAGACATCCTGGGCCCGGGTGATCCTGGGGACGACCCTGAATCCAAATTACATTCAAAGCCACTCCCCTGCACTGTAAAATCATTCATTTATTTGCTCTGCCATATAGGTGAGTTCTAGAATATTTAAATGAGAAATGTTTTTCTCATTTAAATAGTCACACTAGCAGTGTAAGCTGCCTGCTCATCCGTCATATGATTACACTATTTCATGGATAATGTACGCCATAGGAGTAGGTCAATTTCTATGGGAAAAGAACAATTTTAAAAAGAAATATATGTTACTTAATATGAAATTAATTAAATATATTAAATATGATTTCATATTTTTCTTATTAATAAAAAACAATGATGAATATGTGGTAAGTGGGAGTTCTAGGAGCGGCATCTTGGATGTCATTCTATGTGCCACTGTTTTGAAATACTCCCCTAAGTTTCATTTAAACTGACAAATCTAAAGATTTAAGCAACTGGTTTTTTAGCAGAATTAGACATTAGGTTAGTTAGAGGTTAGTTAGAGATTGCAAAGCCATCGCATGAGTGGGTTTCATTATAATGCTACTAATGTCCATTCTTCAATTGATTTTCTGGTTCTTTTCTAAGTTTTACTGTGTTTCAATCAATATTCAAACTGAATCAATTAACATCAATCATAAAATGCCTGAAAAGACAAAGGCTGCGGAATAACTTTTCAATGACTTTTGATCTCATGTAGGTGGCTGCAGTGGGAGGACATTTAACCTACACAATCTCCTATGACACCAATGTAAAAGAAGATGATGTAGAAGTAACAAATCACCCAAGCGTTGTTATTGAGGTATGGTGGATTCTAGCTATGCTTCTGTAAACTGTTTCTGCTTTTTTCTTACTAGCATGGATTTATTTTTAAAATAGGAAACAAAGGAACCCAAGGATGTTGTCTTATAAAAGGTTTAGGATTGAAATCGCTATTTTTTTGTTTTTGTTTTGTACTACAGTAATAAATAGTTTTTTTACATTTTGGATGCGAGTAGAGAAATAGATTGCAAAATCACAGTAATTACCAATTTTTCTGTGTTAATGACAGTGATCTATGAAATATTGATTATATAATCAACAAGCAAAGGCGGAGGTTTCAACCAGTGAATCTTACATAAAAATCAGGCAGACAATGAAATAATAAAACCTTTGATTCACATTCACAGCGCTGGCATTAACAATGGGAAGACATTTTCTATCTTGATTCACTATTGTCTAGCTAAATTTGAAATAATGTCAACCTTTTGGATCAATATAAAGCCAGATCCAGACTTTAGCGATTTCAGTATTCGGTGAACCCCACCTCCACACATGTAGGGGAATCCACCGCCGACCCTACTTTAAACCTTCTGCAACGCTTTTGCTTAAATCCATCCCCCTTGATAAAACTGTAACTATAAGGGTGCAGGTTACTGAAAATTTAGGAAATTAATTCTGATTAGTACGCAAATACAAAATGACACTATTTCGGTAAACCTGACAAAATAGATGAAATATATAAGTGTGATTCAAGTGTCAGCATCATTCGGAGCTTTAACATTGCTTGTGTCAGGTGCAAATATTTAGCTGTAAATTCTCATACATATATGTATGGCTGCGGTTTGGACTTACTTGTTAGAACACACTCTTACTGTACATTGACTCTTACTGTACATTAAAGTGCCTCCACAGTAACTCTCTTTTGTGTTTCATTTAAAAACATTTGTAGGGTAATGGCTTGCGGATCAGCAGTTTTCAAGAAGACATTCACATTTTACCATTTAAAGAAAGGACAGAAAAAATAGTTCTTCATCCACAGTTCTTCAAAATGCACGGGTCAGGATATCCGGTCAGCAGGCGTGATTTCATGACGGTCATTGCAAATATTAAAAGACTTCTCATCAGAGCCACGTATAGTAATCAACCAGATTCTATCTACAGGTAAAGAAGTGTCTGATATGATAAAATACAGTTCTACAATAATATTAAAAGACATTTCTGGTACTTAAAATTAATAAAAGTTAGAGGCAGACATTTACTAAGCAGGGAGATTGCAGGGAAAAAGTGGGCAAGCTGCCCATAGCAACCAATCAGTTTCAAGTTCTCAGTTTAACTTGACATACTGGAAAATGTGAGCTTGAATCTAATTGGTTGCTATGGGCAACATCCCCACTTTTTTCCCTGCAATCTCCCTGCTTAGTAAATTTAGGCTATACCTTGTCACAGTAACTTCCTTTAAGAAACTTAGGAATAGTGATTGTTTCTGACCCGTGACATAGTATTACAGTGTCAAGATACAACAAGCAGTGCTTGCATTTAATCATTGAATCCAAATGGTAAAAAAAAGAGACAACTTGAGACAGCTGACAAGACTAGTACATTGTGACTGAACGAAACAATTACGAGTTTCTGATAAAGAATATGACTGTTATCTCTATACTGTATATAGAGTCTCTATACTGTCTCTATACTGTATGTATTCCTTTTCCATTTTATTTGCAATAAATCTAAAACAAAAGCTATAGAATGCTTGCACACGTAGGTGTTGTATGCACGCAGGACAGATTGAAAATGCATAATATACATATGAATAAGCTGCTGTTACTTTCAACATTGTTTATCAAGATGTGAATCAATACACCTGATGCAGGCATTATTGTTTGTTCTATATAAAGTAAAGTAGATAAACACTCCCATTACAAAATATATCCAATGTCAAAAAGTCAAGTACCCTCCCCTTCCCCCCACTTCAACTCTTCAATTGCATATGCATGATATGTAACGTGGTATTTACTTCCATACTGGGTAACTGATACTTTCCCACTTTCCCAAGCACCATACAGTATATATGGTGGAATATATTACAGAACAATTTAACTTGACTCTTCAGTTCACTTGGGAATTGGTTTCCATAGTGTATGTATCCATAGTGTATGTGTGAGTGTCCTCTGTTGGTATCTGGTGGGTACTGCCTACACAATTGGTGCTCAGTATGTCAATGAAGCCTGTGCATCTTATTTCTGGTACTTGGGTATATCACTTCCATTTCTCTGGTACTCGCTCATTACATTCATATGACAGCCAACTAGGGCCACAACCTGTCGTAGGTCAACCACTCAAGCCTGTCACTCATTAAAGACTTCAGTAAATCAGGCACATGGTGAGCTGTCAACACGATAAGTATTCTGAACTATAACAAGAAAAAGAAAGTGGGATCCGGCACTATAACTCATATATTGTAACAATATATTATATCAATTAGAAATAGTGGTATCAACCAGCATAGATCCAGCTATAATAATGATACTACCACACTATTAGGGTGCCTTTAGTACATAGTATATAGTATAGCATATCTTGTCTTTAAATTCAATGTTTGGACCTGGGGACTGAGAGGAAGCTCTGTATATTTAATTTATTAAAAACATGAGTTACTGAGAAACAGTTTAACACGTTTTTTGTTTTTTAAACTGTGAAAATTATATTTTTATTCTTGAGATCCGAGTGCTTTATAAAGAAGTATTCTTGTTCTTCAACGTACTATTCAAGTATTCTGAATAAATAATAACCATTAGAGCCAATAAATCCATTGATGTGTCATCCCACCAAAGCTTAGCCTGTAAGTCTTTTACATTACTTTCACTAATGTATCTCTCTCCAAATACTTAAATATATATATATATATATATATATATATATATATATATATATATATTTCTCCTGGTCATAATTGTAATGAACAGTTCATATGGAAATCTAATATTTCTCCAGCCGTTGCATACATACATACATACTTATTACGTTACATAAAGATATCTGTATAACAGTAAATATTAAACCTTCTGTTAAAATAAAAGTTAGTGTCGTTTACCAAGCACTCATCATATTTCTTGTAAATTGTAGTGTACCGGGTTAAAAAATATAGTCGCAGAGAGGCAAGTGCTTTGTATCTGTCTCCATAAACTGTTAAACACATTAATGTTTCATTTTCCAAAATCTAATGAAAATTGAAGAAAGCTTATACGCCATACTACAATGTAAAAGCATTGAGTATAGTAATTTCACATCATTTCCAATTATGTTACACATAAAAGGAAGAAAAGCAATTGTACTTAAACAGTTGGATGCAAGATTTGGGCTACTTACAGTATTTTCGTTGAAGCCTAGGGTTTGCATGCTGGGATATTTTCATTCTCTATTGTTGTTTTATAAGCTAGTTCAGAAGTGTGTGAATTAATGGTACGTAATAGCGATTTCATATTTTAAGACTTCACAGTTTGTATCAATGGTGTCTTATGGGGTAAGTTATATTTATTTGTGCATAGTACATACATCTATATATTTTGTACAGCTTTTACCATTTTTTTCTTGCCAATTGAGCTGAAAATCTAATAGCACTGCTGGCAAAGTGCAAATGGCTTTTACATTTAAATGCTTAAAGATATAAAATAAACTATTATAAGAATATAGACATGTTTACACACAGTCCATGTAACTAGTGGCACATTGTTGTTACTTTGTGCGTGTTGTATAATATGTAGGTACCCTAGAAAGAAGATAAACCCTAAATAAGACTAAATGATGCATTTCTAGTTTATGTATAAAAGTAAATAATGTTCAAATGTCAAGGGCCTAAATTTACTAAGCAGGCAGGGCCGGCGTGCCCATTAGGCAAGTCAGGCTATCGGGAGGGCGGCAGCGAGGCAGGGGGAAAAAATTAATTGTAAAAAAAAAAAAACAAACAAAAAAAACCTAGAAAAATGTTAAAAAAAACCCCCCGCAATTCAAAACCGGGAGGGAGGATGGGACCACTCTGCCGCCCTCCGCAGAGTGACGTCACGCGCGATTATGTCACACCGCGCGTTAGTCACTTGAAGTCTGTCAAGGGCGCCCGCAGACCCAGCGCCGGCCCTGTAAGCAGGGAGATAAAAAAAAGTGGCATGTTGCCTATAGCAACCAATCATAATCAGGCTATCTGTTTCATTTTACATACTTGAGAATTTAAGAATGTAAGCTCAAATCTGATTGGTTGCTATGGGCAACATCCCCACTTTTTAATCTCCCTTAATCTCCCTGCTTTAATTTAAATTTAGGCCTAGGTCCCATCGCCTTGTACATACTATTTTCCTTAAACCTTTACCATATTTTTAATGTAAATTTGTAAGTCCTGGGCCGAACCCCCCCCCCCCCCACGTGACGTAATGACGTTGTAATGTCACAACATCACAATGTACGCCAAGACGGCCAACAGGACTGCCTGGACTCAAATAGATGCCAATAACAGTGTCTAAGGGCTGGATTCAGCTTTTCACTCTCATGACTTACACTCATGAGTTACACTCTTATGGGCAAAACCATGTTGAATTGCAGGGGAGGTAAAATGAATGTTAGTGTTTGCATGTAGGGAGAATACTTTATTGTTGCATGTTGCACACAGATACTGACCAGCGTTACTGTTACACTGTTATTAGACTAGGACTAGGAAACATCAGCTGTCACTTGTTATGCTGATTGCAACTAATTAAATTTACCTCCCCTGCAATTCAACATGGTTTTGCCCATGAGAGTCATGAGAGTGAAAAGCTGAATCTGGCCCTAAGTGAGTAAAGGCAGGCCTGCCGCAACAAGAGAGGGAACATGGAAGCCTATTTATTATTGTTTTAATGCTCCAATGGTAAACCCCCATAATACATTTGGATGTAAGAGTCATTTGAGGAATTCTTACTGGAGCAGAGCAGTGGTATGCATTCCTGATATGTGTCTGATTAAACAACAAAATATTGTGGTCTTACAGATTTCTTTAAATACTAGTTTAACATTTTATTATTACTAAATACAATATTATGTGTGTTCTAATATTGTAACTATTTTTTTTATCTGTATTTTGTGTTCTATGCTGGGAACACAATACAGTGTTTTTTATGTTTTTTCTATACTAGTAGAAACAGAAAACAGAATATAAGTCATGTCATTCCGAAAAGCAATAAAATAGTCTCTGTCTAGTTACACACATTAGAGAATAATTATAATAATTGAAACAAGAAAAAAAAATCTTTTTAGAAATATCAAATAAAAAATATATATTTCAAAATGATCTCTAAATGCTATATATTTTTTTTGGTGCAAAAATTCTGTGTCTTACATAAAGGCGACCAACTAATAAGCTGAAAGATTTTTACATAGTTTCATAAACTAAATGATGATTTATTATGAGTGTCTGAGTTATAACTCATTTCCTTTGCATGGTCTAGATTAAGTTCCGTTACCCTTGAAGTAGCTGAAGAATCTCAATCTGGTGGAAAAACAGCTTTTGATGTTGAGATCTGTCGGTGTCCTGCTGGATTTAGTGGTACATCTTGTGAAGTAAGTGTCAAATGGAATGTAATATTTAATGTATGATTGCCTAGGTTTATTTAAAGTGCCTGAGCATCAAACTTAAATTATTAGTAGTAATTATATAGATAATTGGGATTAAAATATCATAGTGTATATAGAGTTGGTATATATATATATATAGTGTGTGTGTATGTAGTTAAAGTTATAAATACCTCTTTCACATGAACATAATCTGTTTTATCATTATAATTGTAATGACATGATTTTGCAAGTAGATGACAAATAACATAAGTAATAGATATTTATCTGAAAATATATCCTCAAAATTAGAAAAATATTAATAAGAACATAAGTTAAGAATCAGGCAGAGACAGAGAGAGTGAGAGAGAGAGAAAGAGAGAGAGAGGGAGAGAGAGAGAGCAGAATTAATAGAAGCGAAGATGGAGAGACAGTGAGTGAATAGGTATAATAGGCCAAATCCAAATTCCTGTGCTCCTGTATAGGCAGTGGGGAGTAAACTCCACTGTCTCTCCCCTCTCTCGGTCAGAAAAGATAGGGGTAAAGCAGATCTATGCGGATCAGCCGCAAGAATCAGTTCAAACCCTGACCCATTTCTTTCATTTAAATCCCCCCCCCAAAAAAAAAACCTAGAATTATTTAGGTGGGTGGGGTGTAAGGTTTTGCCCAGGGCATTTTCTGTAAGAATCACTTTACACATTTGCGTCATTGCACTTGAAGCCAACATCAACATGGGAGCATGTGGAAATCAGCAAACGGACCTAATGTTGTATCTGGTCCAATATGCTCAAACCACCATTCCAGAGACTCTCCTTGCCCAGGGTTCAGAAAGGATGTGCTGTATGTTTATAGTAGGGGAGATTTATACATGACAAAAAAGTTGGAAATCTATTGTAAACATATGAGAATCATAGTCCAAAGGTTCTTCCAATGGAACCAAAGGCGGGAATTTATTTTAGTGGCTGTTTCTGGCTATGGGCCAGATTCAGCTTTTCACTCTCATGACTATTACACTCTCATGG
>JABWIB010000171.1:159794-171591 GCA_016617825.1 Platyplectrum ornatum | reverse complement strand
AAGGGAATGATATATACTATAATATACTATAATATATGTAGGGTGTATTGGAGGAAAGGGAATGACATACTATACTATAATATATGTAGGATATAATAGAGGGAAGGGAATGACACATACTATACAATTGGTAGTGCTGAAACAAAGAACATAATAGATCAATGAATGGAAATTGAGGGTCTGAACAATATTGGGCAGGTGCTTTCATGTTTTGATGATCAGTGTAATCTACCTTTGCTCAGTAGCAAAATGCATTAATAAAATAACATTAAAATGATTTAATGAATTTAAATGAAAACTATAGGCAAATGATTGAAAATATAATTGGCATCTTCAGTCAGAGATTAGCTTCCAACCAAGTTCTCAATGTTTCTATTACTTATAATTACTTTTGATTTTAATTATGTCTGATGTATCATTTAATCTCTCCTTTTATTATTATCTTAAGCCCAGTAGCCATCTCCAGAGAACAATGACCTGCTTTATATAGTTGCACTTTAATTGTCTTAATGGAAAATTGTTAAATACCATGTAACTTTGAAAAATAATAGAAATTAAATTAGTGTTATACAAAAAAAGAAGTTTCAGAATCACTTTTGTTCTGCTCAGTGGTAAGTTTTAGCACTAATTTAATACTGCAGGAATCTGAATCACCATGACAGGAAATGGGTGGGTGAAGTAGTCACAATCCCTGTATACTGTATATACTCGAGTATAAGCCAACCTGAATATAAGCCGAGGCACCTAATTCCACCTAAAAATACTGGGATAACTTATTGACTCGAGTATAAGCCTCCCCCCCAGTATGTCTGTCTGTCACCCCTGTGAAAGGTTCTTGTCACTCATGTCACTGATGGATCATTGCCCACATAGGATTGCATTGTCTCTGGTCTCTATGTCCAGCTTCTATAGATCTTCTCCTATATGCCTCAATTGTCCCCCTCTCCTGCATGTGCAGGGTTAATATAAGGCAATGTAAAGCTCCTGTGCCATGGTGTAACACATACAGAACACTATCATGCCTGTGTCAGCTCTGTGGGTCAGTGTGGTGGGTGAGTGGCATGCTGCCAGTGTCGCACTCTCCCCACTCCTTTATCTTAGCTCCATCTTAGCTGTGAGAAATGTGTGCAGCTCTGGTATCTGGGGACAGAGAGGAAAACGCTGCCACACAACAGGAGACATAAGAAGGCTGCAAGCCAGATCCGGCTATGTGACTGATACCTGTAACACAGACCCAGCAGCTGCTCACACCTCGGCATCATCCAGGACAATGACTCGAGTATAAGCCGAGGGGGGAACATTCACCAAAAGATAATGTGCTGAAAAACTAGGCTTACACTCGAGTATTTACAGTATATTAGTACACACAGTTTACATAGGACAGATTAACAGTTTCATTTCTCATTTCTAATTGTTCCATCTGACCTAAAATATTCTATGATAGGAGGAATAGTGCCATGAGTGTGAGGAATGAGTGTCAATATAGCCCTCCACATTCAACAGTGGTCACACCCATGCATCAATGGCCATCCCAATGGGCCTGTCATTGTCCAGTGGATTTTGACCTGCACGGTATTCTTTAATAAATCTTCATTGTAATTTCAGTTTGGCAAAACCAACTTCGACCATATTAATTTTGAAAGAAATAATTGATGAAAACATCTACAGTCATGTAATGTGTATGTGTTTTTGTTCATACAGTATTATCACCATCAGCATCAGCACAAAAATCGTACAGTTCAGAAAGAATAGAGCACATCAATGAAAGAGTATTAGTGACAAGTAGCGCTGACTTTCAAACAGTGAATATTATTATTATTATTATTATTATTATTATTATTATTACCGTATATACTCGAGTATAAGCCGACCCGAATATAAGCCGAGATGCCAAATTTCACCTCAAAAAAATGGGATTACACATTGACATCATACAGGACAGTGACTCGAGTATAAGCCGAGGGGGGAACTTTTAGCACAAAAAAATGTGCTGAAAAACTAGGCTTATACTCGAGTATATACAGTATTACCACTACTACTACTATGGTATTATTATTATTATTATTATTATTATTATTATTATTATTATTATTATTACTAATCATACATAGTAGTGTTTTATAGCAAGAGACACTATTAGTGACAGGTAAATATAAGTCACAAAAAAAGTTTTTTAAAAGTTTTCAAATGTATTGCAAAACCCTAGAACTAAGAAATGTACATATTATACACCAGACTTGGGCTGGAAATATCATCTCTCAGCTCTAATACTGTTTGCACTGTTTACCTCCCCTGCAATTCAAGTTGGTTTTACCCACTCTTGAGTAAATTATGAGTAAGTCAATAGTGCCTAAAGTCTGAATTTGGTCCTATATATCCAGGAAACCTGCAGATACCTCTGCCAAAGTCTATCCTCACTCTACACTGAGACATCAAGGCTTTCCATTACTAAAACAGAGATTTATATTAACGTGCTTTGCTTGTTTATGATAAATAAACAGCGACATTTTATTCGTATCTTATAGAATATTCTCCTAGAAAAGGGAATTCATTAAATAAAACAAAAAATCAGCAAAGTCCTTTATATGCCTTGTACCTATATTAAAACACTTATACTCAATCTTCCAAAAAGATATAATTATAATTACAGCCAGAGCCAGAAACCTGCAGGAATGGAACGTTTCAGCTAGTACGGTGAATTACCGCAATTCATTCAATGAAGCTTTTATGCCATACATTACTTTTATTTGCTTTGGCAAACTGTGGGCCATGTCCTTCTAATACAGCTCATTCTGGCCGCAGCCGTCCAATTCCCTCATAAAACCTCAATAATAAGAAACCAATATTTGTTCTGCTCATAGGAGTTTCTGGAGAACATGGAGCTGGTTCTTCACTGGAGTCACATCATAGCTGGTTTTCTTTGGGTCACAAGCCTTCCTGCCTCCTTGTGGGTTATTGCAGCAATGCATACAACATATACTTCATAGCAATGTATGCAACAACAATATCTGAATTATCCATACAAGGGACTGTATTTTCAATTCTGCAGGAATGAAAAAGTGGGGATGTTGCCCATAGCAACCAATCAGATTCTAGATCACATTCTCGAGGAATTAAAAGAAAACTGAGAGCTAGAATCTGATTGGTTGCTATGGGCAGGGCCACCATCAGGGGGTGACAGCCGGTCCTAAAGTTCTGGGCCCGGCCGTCCCCACAACCCCCAACAGTGGCCCAGCGCCCTGTACTGGCGTGCCTGAACTCACTGAGTTGAAGCAGGCATGCCAGTACAGAGCACCAGGCCACTGTCTAATAAAGGCTCGACAGCCTCTTGCGGTGGGGGGCCTGGCCGCCCAGGACTTTCAGAGTCACGGGCCTGGGGTGATCCCTGTGCCGGCCCTGGCTATGGGTATGTAACACCAAGCTCAAGGTTCAGAAAATATTGTTTAGTAGTATTTTGGGTGTAAAGCCAAGCAGAATGTTTATTGGTCAAGGCATCTGATGGAGTACTTTAGGAGTAATAGTTAGAAGAGTTGGCCACAGTACTAGCCAATCTTTAATATTGCTTCTAGCATCACTCGAAGTGGGCTGGAATATGCCGGTATGGTATGTTGGCATCTCTTCTCCTGCTAAGCCCCGCCCTTTTATAAGCCCCACCCATCCAGACTGGCGAGGGATCTTTTATAACAAAATTGTGGGCCTGGAGGGGGCAGTGCATATCAAGGGGACAGGGTTGAGCGCCATACCGGCACCTCAAAATGCCAACATCGAGGCCTGGCTTCTAGAGTGCTATATAACTACTATTGAAAATTTAACAACATCTTGGGGGCAAAAAAGTGACATACAAGTCCTATTCCTGGTCCCAACCAAAATACGCACAAGTCCCACCCGACACCACCCAATCCACACCCAACTCCACCCAAGCCACACCCCTTTTGCCACCTTGAATGTTGCAAATTTTATCTTGTAATAAAATAATTCAATACCTTCCTTATCGAGACAAACTGGTAGGCAAGTGAGAGAGCGGAACAGTGCTCCAAAAGCAGGACTGATTGACAGGTATGCTATTGCAACTGCAATAAACGGCAATGATCTATCAGACCGAATGTTTATTGGAGAGTATTCTTCGTCCATGACACACTCTGTATAACTGCCGACTTTGGACTCATCAGAATTTTGGCAGGAGGTCGCATTCCACCCCTTGCTATCAGGCTTGCTCTATGGCCATCTTCTCTCATATCTGGAGTTTTTGTGTTGGATCGCAGTATTAAAAATATGTATGAATCTTGGGACTGAACACTCTCTCCCCCGCTGGTGATACCTTTTCATGCCACAAAATCCTGAAACAACGCCTAGGGGAAACTTTTTTCTTTCCAAGTACAAAATCTTATTTTATTCAAAAGAAAGCAACAACTTTTTATTCTAATTTCATGTTAATCCTACATGATTTTTCAGCAGCAAACTCTGGGGACAGTATGGAGGAGATGATAATTAGACTTGGCTTTTGCAGCAGATGGAAGGCATTTTTTTAGGGACCTGAAGCATTTCCATTTCCATGTCATTCTTAAATGTGAAAAAGATACTGAATAAAACAGATGTTAGTCTGAAGCACAAAGAACCGTAGGACGCTGGAGCTAAAGAGATTGGTCGTTTTCTCAACAGCTACTGAGTCTAGGGAATATAGAAATATGGAAATACGGAGAAAAGTTTAGTATAAGGTGAATTGCTGTAGATTATGGGTCTCATTTTATGATCCAAAAGTATAAATAAACATTTAAATGCCCTGACTGTTCAGAGAAGTCCTGACTTATGGATGTCAAGATTTAAGCAAATGTAGAAGAAAGATGGCCGTGGTTTGCCTGAAATTCGGTCTATTTCCGCCATCTCCTTATCCAAATGTAGTGATATAAAAGTAAAGATCCTATATAGAAAAATGAGAGATCGAGAGCAGAAATAAGACAACATCATGCTCTCCCTATGTTTGACCCTTTAACTGGATCTAGACTTTCCTAAATCGCAGAACAAAGAAATCTAAATGACCCACAATAACTATCTAGGCATCTATCCATATACAATGTAACAACTTTAGCTTATGGAAACTAGAGATGGAAATGTAGTTCATTTAGGTTATTAGTGCAATCAGATCTATTTAATTAAACATTGGTTCAAAGTATTAGTTCATCTAGTTCATTTTTCTCATCTAATTCAATTTGCTCTTCTAGATTATTTTACTCTTCTAATTCATTTTGCACTTTTAATTCAAATTGCTCTTTAATTCATTTAACGCTTCTAGTTCTAATTTGCTTGTCTAGTTCATTTTACTCTTCTAATTATTTTCGCTCTTCTAGTTCATTTTGCTTTTCTAGTTCATTTGATCTTCTAGTTCAGTTCTGAGCTCAGCAGCGCCAACCTCTGTTAATTTAGAGGTATAGACTTTTGATTAAGTAACATTTAAGTGTCAGTGAGAGATTGTGACTCTGCTGGGCTTCTTTCTCCTCCTTAATTTAGTTCAAAATGATCTTTGCCAGGTCTATGAACTAGATAAACTATTTAAAAGATTAAGTCATTTGAATTTCTGACACTCAAAACACTTCATAATGAAAAGGTTTTTTTTTCCAATGCTTTGTTTGTAATGTTAAATAAGATCATTACTTGAAGGAATGGATTAACCATGGGGCTGTTTTCACATAAGCCCCAGGCCTCCATTGTCAAATGGTACACATTCTGAAGTTAATGATATCAGTGTGATGAAGATGGACACAGTGGGCCAGATTCAGTTTAATGACTTAATCACGAGTGGGTAAAACCATGATGAATTATGGGGGGGGGGGTAAAATGAATGTTAGTCTTTCCATGCAGGGAGAATACATAGTGTCTGACTTATAATTAACCACTATACACAACAGCAGTCACATCCACATCACTGACTACTCCAATGGACCCTCCAGTGGGCCTTTCATTTTTAGTCCCATGTGACTCTTAATCTGCCCTTGTGTGTATTGATACATAAAAGCATCACTGTGACTGTATGCTACATACCCTATATCACTCTCCATCCAGAGGCCCTGTTACGTGATCTGGTGCAAATTATTGTTATGATTTGGATTGGTATCACTGCATTTAGAGCAGTGTTACAAGAGAAATAAAGAGTTGACTACACTTGAACGTTAACACAGGCAATATACAAGCAAATTAACAGAGTAATCAGGAAACTGCGGACAGCTACGATTCCATCGAATAAATCTTCCAATATGTGTATCATATAGGATACATTCCTTGTTGTCTTTGAGTCTGGATCAGGTACTAAGAGCACAATACATACTATGTACAAAAAATCTTATAGATGTAAAGTAATCAATACATAGAACCCCCCACAGCCTCTGTGTGCGCCTATTATCTTATTTAGACCCTTTGGTGCTTTTGATGCAAATACATTTCAGATTATTGTTTTTCTAACATCTTGTGAAATCTCCAGATCATTGTAGTGCTTGAAGCAATCTTTGACATGGATATATAATTCATAATTAACAAGGTTAAGACCCACACAACAGTGACTCACGCAGGCTAACTACCAAAGAGTTCATGGTAACAAAACAACAAACATGATTTAAAAAGTTATGTATATATATATTTGTCTGATGTCCGAGACTGCGTTAAACTGATATCTCAATGAAAGCAAATAATGAAATATTTCTAAGTAGTCAAGTTTTATTTTAAAAGTAAAATGATCTAAAGCGTTAAACACAAACATTTACATTGTATATACCCTTCATTAGAATCATTTTAATGATACTGCAGTCTTGTATATAAGAATTACATTAAAAAAGAGTAATTAGGTGCAGGAGATGAATGGTGATACCTATACAGAATCTGTTGTCCACTATACAACTGGAAAATTATGACTTTGGTCGATTAACGTTTAGCACATCATTGATCACCTGCAGTATAAATCCATGGAAATCATTCAGATCAACGTTTTGGATCTTCTGTATTCCAAAAGATCTACTGACTGATATACCTACTGAGACAAGGGCCAATCTGAAGGAAATATATGGACATGTGTCAATGCCTCGAAGAACTCTAGATGTTGGAGTAATCAGTAGTAACCAGATTTTCGTTGTGATTTCTCTGATTGCCATAAAAAGAACTTTAACCTTTCTTGCCAACATTTTTCTTCCTTGACATCTTAATAAGAAGCCTCCAGTCTCCATAGTCTTGATTGTGTTAATTCCTGTGTCTTGATTTGAATAAAAATGTGTCATGACTGCTTTTTACAAGGCTGCTCCCAGGGCCTGGAGGCTAGCTGGGACCTGGGGGGGAATTCAGTAAGTGACGAATTGCAGAATTCGTCAGTTAGTGAATTCCCCCCCTGGTCTTCACTTGATGATGTGGACAGACTTGAGCTGCAGCACTGATCAGGTAACAGTCCCTGGCAGACAGCCTCTGATGTGGCTAAACACTGAACACCAATCTAGGGGTATGACTATGCAATCATACTTGATGTTATGGCTTTTACAATTTCACAACTACTAGCTCAGATGGGATTCTAATTCTTTAACCATCTGCTTCCAAAATTGTGACCTCAGACGCACTGTACTGATATATACCTATACTGAACAAACAAATTCCAAGAAATGCGGCTAGTCATACGGTTGTCCAATTTATCCACCATTCGTCCGACGTTGTTCCATCAATGATTGTGACTTTTAGGACATCCATTTAACCAAATGAAACAATGAGACTTGACGTATCATTACTATTGTTCTAAATGTTCTGGAAACGATCGATTGGTTCGATATTTGCATAAGAGTATACCCAGATTTACTTTCTCTAATAGCGAGACATATACTTCCCTACAATCTAAAGAGCTTAGAGATTCCTTTAAAATAGATATATGAAAAAAACAAGCCCTAAAAAAAATCTCTAATGCATAATAACATATTGAATAGATGATAACCTCTTGTCTTGTGTAATGGCAACATTATTCTACTCATTAGATAATTGGAAATATATTCACTAAATCTATTTATTATCACGATTTTCTTAGCATTAGTGGGGAGAGCCTTAATTATATCGTTTAATTTAGCCGCGGAATGCACTTGTGTGTTCTATTACAGTAGCTGGAGCTGAAATGATATATCAGACCTCCTTTATCAAGACAATTCTACTGCCCTTACCAATTAATCTTATCAAGACACTTTTGTCCTAGTGCCAGTACGTACAAATTGCATTTGCTAGCAAACTCTTGTATCTTCTATACACACAAGTAAAAGACTTTAATTTACATTTATAAGAGCAATTAGTTTCCCTGACCATCTTTCTCCCATTACTGTAGACACAACACTTGTATAAGCCTCTAAACGAGCGCTGGTTATTGCAGGCATCATTATTTGTTTTCTGCTGGAAATAAGCAGCCTTTCTGATCTGAACGAGATTGTGGTGCTTTATATTAATAGTGATCCCCAAGGACGCTGCAATTACATTTTACTGTTGTATTTGCTGGGTTTTCTTAAGCTCTTGTCCACACATTTCAATTTTTCAAATGTTCTTTAATGGTTCTGCGCTCTTTTATGTTCAATAAAGACATTAATAAACAGTAATAAACAGAAATGGAAAACCAAAAAGGCAGATGTGTCCACAAGATGACCTCTAACCTTGTTTACTTACCATCAAGAAGTTCTTCTCACTACATTACTATAGCTGTGAGTAAGGAATAGATGACTTAAGCACTATTCATACTTGTAGTCATCTGCAGCCATAGCGAGTGAGGTAAATGAGTAACCTCAGCTCTATTTATATCAGTCTATGGGGTCGATTCAATTTGCGCCTTATTTAAAATGGCCCTTTTCAGCTCACGACTCATTGAGCCGCATATAAAAAGGCGCAAGGATTCAGTCCCATGATAGACACTTGGGGGTATATTTACTAAGCGGCGAGATTGCAGTGAGATTGAAAAGTGGGGATGTTGCCCATAGCAACCAATCAGATCCAAGCTCTCAGTTTCATTTTACACACTGGAGAATGTGATCCTCAATCTGATTGGTTGCTATGGGCAACATCCCCACTTTCCAATCTCACTGCAACATTTTTGGCAAAGGTACACAAAGACATGCATACGTACAGGCCAGGACTTGGCCATCTGGCAAACACCAGACGGGCCAATGGCACTCTGGATCAATGTCTCAAATAAGAAAACTGATGCCTGAATCCCCAGCCAGTAACAATATTGTGCATGAACCCCCCAATATTGCCCTTCATACATACACTATGTTGTCTTTGTTAAATACGTGATTGGGATCATAGAGACCAGAGGCGGTCTACCGGTACATGGGAAGACTTGGCAAAAAAACTAAAATGGAAGCATCCAACTATTATTTTAACCAAATGTCATACCAGACTGCAGTATCAAACACTAGGCCCAAAATCCAAGTCACAAACACCTCTATCATCCATTAGGTGTTAACTATTATCACATAGAGAGAGACAATAAATGAAGTCTGTATCTGCATTATGAAACATAAGTAGGTAAGTTAATAAAAGAAAGTAAAACAAAAAAACTATATTTGTTCTCCAGTATAAAAGTCGCCATTTTATAATCCCACAGCCGACAGCTCGATCATGTTATTTAATATATGGGTAAGTATTTTGAAATATCTCTGTTTCGGCTAGCTACACATTCATTACAGTGAATACTCTTCTTCACAATGTCCTGCATCAGACAAACTCATCAGGATGGTGCGGACCATCTCTCCACATAGGTATGTGGAGAGATGGTGCATATAAGAGGAAAAATGGATTTAGGCTATGTTGAGGAAATGGAGCATAGAAGGGGAGAGTTAGATTTTGGATATGGGTGAAGGAGAATGGGATATTATGGTTAAATTATGGGGAGGAAATAGATTGGAGAAGGGGAAGGTAAGGGTTTCATTGTGGTGTGGTGAGTATTAGGGTGGTGGAAGGGGAAGGCCATGGTAAGAAATGGGAAAATGTTACATGTCGGCGCAGGGAATGTGACCTCAGAGCCTCTTGTTTCTTGCTTGAGGTATGTTTGTTGTATGGTACGGAACTACCCTATGAAAATAATGCCTATCCAACAAGCTAACCCCATCTGACCATTACAACCACATATTACATAAATACTCTCAAAAACTTCAACAAATTCCCTGCTCTGATCTTCTCAATCACAAGGTCAAACATATGATTCTCCTTAATCTAAAAAACATGTATCTACCAAATAACAATATGCCGGAATCCCTGTGTCATCTCTCTGCCCGCGACAGATTATTATTAATACGACTGCACCACGATCCTATTATCTCATGCTTTACTGCACTGGTTTAGGCTACTGATGTGTTTTTTTTTTTGTTATATAGGAAAAGCCTAGATTTATGCTGAGTGGTTGAGCAAAGGACCACGAGCAGTAATTTGTTCATGAACCAGTGCCTGCCTATTATGAAAGTCATTGAGGCAGACTAATCACTTTAATTCAAGGGTAGTGGCAAACAAGCGTTATTTGCTGATTTCCTGACTGCCTGTGAATGAGAACACTGCCTCTGTGACGCATCTTTTATATGATCTACGGCTTTAAATAAATGCCTGTGCATGTGTTTGTGTCTATAATGGGATATACCGTGCGCTCGATGCAATAAATACAGCCTGGTGTCTTCTATATGCACTTTAAAAATAGTTGTAAAGGGAGGAGGAACCCTCTGAGTGGCAAATTATGTTGATTTAAGGAAGGAAATGTTTACCCACATGGAAGGATGCCCTCATAACTCAGGATGAGGTATGGCATGGAGGACATGCTTTCTTATTATTTTTATACTTAGAACAGTATCTTGTCAAGGGGGGGACCATGGCAAAAATAATGCCTTAAATATGCAAAATCAGAACCACTTTTTCCTGTGTTAATATTTGCGACTATGGCAGACATGATTAGCCAAGCAATATTGGCAAAGGACAAACAAAATAGGCTATAAAATGCTTCAGAGATCCAACCAATACATAAAATAGGGTCTGATATGATTATAACCAATATAAAAACGTTTCGTGGATCTTTCATAGTGATGATTAAATATAGAAATCTGTGCAACAACAACAAAAAAGGCTGGTGAAATGCATTGATGTGAATAGCAGAACTAGAAAATGGGCTTGTCCAGGCATTTATTTGTCTAATATCTCATATTAAGCTGGTTTCCTCTGATCATGGGGTTAATGGACCCCTAGGCACATGGGTCCAGACTTACAAATTATTCACATTAAATAGCACCATTTTCCCTATGACAGAAAGCTCCATAGTTCCTTTCCTAACTCCAAAATATAGAGTATCACAAGCTGGTCGGTATACATAAATATTTGGCCAGTGATGTTTCCTGAACCACCCTATTATAAAGACTGACATAGATGAGACCCCAGCCCAGTCCACACTTTACAATTTAAATGGCTCCCATCTGCCACCAAATCCACATGCATTTAGGAAAATGACTCTCATACAGAAAAGTCATACAGAAATCAGATACACATGTTGTTCAATTGTCTCCCTGTTCATTCACAGTAAAAACAAACAGGCAATTTGCACACAATGCTCAGCTGAAGCCAGACCACAGAGCCTAACCGAAACCTCCCCTCCATCTATGCTTCATCTCTTCCCTGCAGCCTAGCCCTACCCTTCCCATTCTATGCTCCATCCCCTCCCCACAGCCTACCCCTAACCATCCTCTTCTATGCTAAATCCCCTCGTCAAAGCCTAGCTCTAACCCTCTCCTTCTACACTCCATTCCCTACCAACAGTCTAACCCTA
>JABWIB010000171.1:137835-158246 GCA_016617825.1 Platyplectrum ornatum | reverse complement strand
CCCCTTCTACACTCCATCCTCTCCCCACATCCTAACTCTAACTCTCCCCTTCTACACTCCATCCCTTCCCCACATCCTAACCTTAATCTTCCCCTTCTACACTCCATCCCCTCCCCACATCCTAACCCTAACCTTCCCTCAGAAATATTTCTGCATACTTACTTGAATCTAATTTCACTGATATCCGGACAGCTAAGGGCCTAAATTTACTAAGCAGGGACATTGCAAAGAGATTGAAAAGTGGGGATTATGCCCAAAGCAACAAATCATTGTATTTACTGAATATGTGATCTTTAATCTGATTGGTTGCTAAGGGCAACATCCTCACTTTTCAATCTCCCTACAATTTCCCTGCTTAGTAAATTTAGGCCCAGATGTCCGGTATAACAGGGATTTACCAAGGTGCATATTACTCCCACATATGGAGCCGCCTCGATAATTCCGAATCAGCTAAAAGGAAATCTAGGGAAGCGCTTTCCTTCCTGGTCCTGACACCACACTATATTTACTGTACTTCTCAACCTTACTGCAGCGAAGAAGCGTGATTTACTGGCTCTTCTTCGCTCTCCACTCTGCGTTGCTCTCTAGTACTTTGTAAAATACATTATTAACAATGAAACTTCTTCATGGTAAAGTGGCACATCGGTAATTTATAATAGCCATAATAATAATTTTGTTGTGTTCAAGAGCTACTTTCCGGCCAAAGCAATATCTTGTGCTGTTTGTTTCCATCCTTAAGTAAAACAAAAGCTTTTTACGCAGAAAAATGCTGTTTTCCTCTTTTATTTCATCATACAAATTGACAGAAAGCTATATATATATATATATATATATATATATATATATATATTTGTAATAGCTATGAATTACACTTGGCTCTTGTTCAAGTGTTCTGCTGAACTGCAGACTATTCATTGGAGAACTCCTCTGCAGATCATTGCCACGCTGTAATGCTAAATTATTAATTGCATATGTAGATGGTCTATATTGCATTCTCATGAACGAGCTGAATCAGCAATGCCGACTCTCTTGGAATGTCTGGAGGCTCCTGGATTTTGAGCAATTCTTCAGGTGACCCGAAAGAGTCGGCAAACCTCTCTGGGGACTGAGGCTGAAGGCAGTGATTTAATGGAAACCACTGGAAACCACTGCCTCCAGTCTCAATCGGTAGTATGAATGGACTGGACTCAATGACGTCACACCCACACATTCATAACAGTTGTATGGGTTTTCCATCCTCTGCCCCATACCATCGACTCTTGGTTCCTCCCAGGATTTGAAACTTAGTTTTGCTTATACCTACCTTCTTGAACGCAGGGTGTATTTATTCTTAGCATGTCCATAAAGGGGGTGGTAAAAAAAGCGAAAGTAAAGTGACTCAGGCATCTGTGTCCATTTCTATCTGCTCTGCGCCAGTGATATGGAGCGGTCTGATATATTTTAGTCAGGGTTGTAGTCTCCTGAATTTCTGGCAATTCCAGGAGAGTCGGCAAACCCGCCACAATCATTACAAAGAATGGGCGGGACTTAATAACTTCAAGCCCCACCCATCCATAGTACAAGCATACTTTTGATGATCAGGGAACAGTGTTTTGGCATAAATCACGCCCAAGTCGCAACCCCATCGCACGAGAATATAAACCAGAAGTCGACAACACTGATTTAAATGGGCAGGCTAGTGCACGTGGACGTAGAAGCTTCCTGTATTCCCCGTCCTTCCCGCATGGGTCTTGTATCAGGGCAGGGCTTATGTAAGTGTAAGAGATTATTTTTATTAAATGTCCAGATTCTTACAGCAACACAAGAATGACTAAACTGTTATATTTACAATACAGTTCACATACAATGATCTGTACTGGTTATTTTATATTTTATATTGTAAGAGGGGTAGTGCACATTAAAATGAAGATATTTAATAATTAAGGTGTTTTTTTTACTTCACACTTTATTCAAATTGAAAACTATAAAAATAACAGCATAATAAATGAATTCCATAATTGTATTATTCAATGAGCTAAATGAATGAACTTAACAAGACACTGATACATCATCATGTATTAGCTGCCATAATCCTATCTTCAGTATGCCTAACCGCTCTCTCCCCGTCTCCACTTACATTAGAATTGGAGGCTTCCCTCCCAGCCCACCTGGTGCACTATTTTTGGGTGGAGAGGAAGAACTATCCCATCGGACGGACCTTCTAGTTCTGTACGCTGAAAGATTTGCATTGTAACATATGTCCCCAGCATGCATACACAAATGTCACCGAACGGAAGTCTGGATCTGGCTATAGAATAGATGTAGTGTTGTGGGAGAAGTGTTGATTAAGAGTTAATGTATACAACTTCACTGGGGTGTACTATATCAAATCCAGTATGTCTTTATGTCTCAGTTTTCCAGGAGTCCTTCATTTTGAGGGATCTGTATTAGTTCAACTCTTAAATGAGCGGCGTTTCCACCGTATGAGTGTTTTGTATAAGGGAAGAGAGCAAATAAATAAATATAATTAGATCCTATTATAATTATAAAATCATCACATAATACATAGTGTAATGAACCATTATTTTATCATAAGATAATAAAGACAAGTGATAAATGAAAAATATAAATAATAAATAAATGAATGGGAGTTCCTACCCAGGAGGGGCAAATCGTGCTGACGTAAACGGCAACAGCTGACCCGGGTGCTGGACGGAATCAAGAAGAAATACTGCAGAAATGTCCTTTGTACCTGGGGAAGTCCTGAAGTAATTGCAGTCCAACCTCTGACGCGTTTCAGGGGCTCAGGGACTTCCATTCAGTAATGGAAGTCCCAGCACAGCAAAAACCAAAAGTCTGTACTAGAACAAAATTGTCAATCATTTTTTAGTGCTATTTCATCTTATGAGCCACCCTACAGGTCATGCCTCAGCAGGTCCATGGGGGCGGCAAAAGCATCCCCTTTCCCCACTGCCTCTATTCACATGCCGGGTCTTATAATAACCCAGCATATAAATAATTAGCCAGCCTGGGAAGACTCTATAGAACAGCAGCAGCCTCTCTCTCCTATGTGAACCAGCCCAGATGGGGGTGAAGGGGATGGTGCCATGCTAGTTCTCACCTAGGGTACCATACCTCCCAACATACACGGTCTGGGCCATGGGACACATAAGCCCTGCCTACAGACCCACCCAACTCCACCTCGGCACACCCCGACTCTGCCCTGACACATCCTGACTCCACCCCTCCCACCCAAGCCCCTCTTCCCACGATTTGCAGCAACATAGAAAAAAAAACAAAGTTTGTTCCCATAGCGGAACAAACTGGGAAGCGGGACAGTTGGGAGGTATGGGGTACCCAGAGACCTAGCACCGGCCCTGCACAGGAAGTTACCGTACCGGTCTACAACCCTGCAAAGACCACTCATTAAATCAACCTACAATGAAATCATCGCCCCACTCGCGCGTTCCATCCAATCAATAACACTATCAGGACTCCAGTTCAAAACAAAAAAAAAAGAATGGCATCGTCTACGAGGCATAAAACAGTAATTAAACCACAACGATGGTGGAGACGTAGGGTGCCAAGACACAGTGACAGATTGCTGTACCTTCAGGGTAGACGGTTTTATGCAAGTAATGACAGTCTTCAAGATCTGCTCTCCGCATTAGCCCTAGGAAGCCACTCGCTGTGTCTTTAGGAGGCTAGCAGCATCTTCCAGCTTGAGCTCACAAATATTTAATTTTGTGTTTTGCGAAGATGGCAGGAGCGGCGTTGCGCTGCTCAGATGTCGGCTGCAGCTTAGTTTAACTATTGGAGTCTTTTGTTTCAGCGGAGGACTCTCATTCCGAGGATTTATACACTTCTTTATTTTTACCACCTAATGCTGGGAATTAAGAGGCAACGTTCCTCCGCTGACTGACCTTTCATGGGAGATTCTGTTAAGAGCAACGTGATATAACACACAATGATTCAGAACAGAAAAAAACAAAGCGCTATGCAAACTCATATTCAGGTTTCTACATTTGTCTATCCTATCGCATTAATGAAGGTTTAGGGGGTAGATTTGTTCAGCTTTTGTTTCTCCAAAAAAAGATATACTTACTGCGGGTTTGTAGACTGGGATTAAAAACACCATTTTATATGTTTATATATAATTTTCCACAGTACTGGACCAGATTCAGATCTTTAGGCAATACTGGCTTACTCAAAAGTGGGTAAAACCATGTTGAATTGCAGGGGAGGTATATTTTATTAATTGAAAACAGTATTAGAGTTGATAGGTGATGGATCCTAGCACAAGTCTAATAACAGTGTACCAGTAACACGGGTCAGTATCTGCGTGCAACATGTAAAGTATTCTCCCTCCATGAAAACACGTACATTTATTTTATACCCCCCCTTTGCAATTCAACAAAAAAATCTATTCATAACATTTATTATACTTTTCTAACATTTCTAAAATACTTCCATGCTGTCAGTAGCTCCGAAAAGTTGCAGTTCCAGCAGCTAGGTGGCGTATCAGTGCAGACGATAACCATTGTCACTGGTAGGACAACCTGTGTGCTGCTACATACAGTATGTCTTTGACTTGATATTTCTCGAAATCTACATGTTGCAGAGCCACACACACACATTATGACAATGTTATGAAGTGTCACATCTAAAGCTGCGGTTCATATGTCAATGCCAAAGGAACGTGAGTGGTTGCCCAAACATCCAGAAGCGCCTCCTGCTTCAGCCTGGATCTCTGTCAGGCTGGCTGGATTCATAACAAATGTAATGAGTGAGGACGGGGTTGAGGACGGCTCCTGGACAAATGGAAACCTGGGGAGGTCCTAACTGTAAACAATGAGAGTCCAAAAGTTGGGTCACATATCGTGTGTTTTTAAAATTAAGAGCTAACTCACACAAGCAGGCACCCCTAGCCCTCCAAATTGCACCTGTAGGTCTGTGTGGGGCTACCTATAGCATTGACCTAATCACTTGAAATGCATTTGCATACACACTTTCAGATAGATTGACGGGTAAACCCCGATGTTCAAGCATCTTAATGCTGCCGCGCTGTGTAAGTGACTTTCAGGACACATTGACTTACTGCCTATTATCTATATTGCTACTTGCAGTACTGACGGTGGTGATATGTTGCATTAACAAATCTACCCAACTCCGAACTCCAGTGTCCGGCGTGATTAATGCATACACAGAAAAAAAAAGAAATCCTACAGCCATATCAGGAAGAGATAAAACAGTCTTCTAGGAGCATTGCACATTTCACATCCGCTTGATAGGTATCTAAAAAGGGCAATAAAACTATTACAAAACTATTAAAGTGTTTCCGAATTCCAGGCCGACCTCTCAGGAAGGCAAGATGAATTGTCCATTTGAAGCCCTAAGTAGTATCTCTCTCATGCAGGTCACCGATTTGAAGGAAATAAAACTCACAATACGGATGGCATCCACATAATATACTGACCATAATATCGCGTTGAGTTTTATGTTTCGGCTTTTTATATATATACGCCATGATTTGTCAGCGCTTGACGTCTAATGCGACGAGTGGAAGCTTTTGTTTTCAAATTTAGTCTTGCAAAGAATGACTTTATGTATACGCAACATAAAATAAAAAAAGCAACATAGCAATAGGAAAGCTATGACTTCTAATAAATGAAAAGCTGACACATGGCTCCCAGGCTGTTTAATAAATAGACTAAGTAATGCTTTGCCCCGGAAAAGAAATTATATTATATAGAGACAAGGATTTTGAGTGGAATTTGGCTGGAGGGGTCTCGGAAGCACAGGGTGGAGGAGCTTGACGGTATGAAACATGCCAGCCACGTTCCAAACAGCTCTGATGTGGAATGGTCTCTGAAGAACAGATGGACTGGAGCTTACACAGTCATGTACACAAGACAAGGGAACAGATTAATACCGCAAGGGGAGACCAGAGGAAAATTGCAAAGATGAGGGTATTTGAACTCATTCATGAATCATCTCCAACTGGTGTCTCCGCTGGAAGGCATAATGAATACTCAGACATGCTATTTAAAAATGTATCGCTTGTTGTCAGTACAAATGTGAATTAAGGAGCATGTTTGGGAGAACAAAAAGTTTGCTAAATGTTGGCACTTTTCACAGGGCTATATTATGAGCAGATACTTCTGTGTCTTAGCAAAGGTGTTAACAGTGTTAAATTTTATGTTTCCATACCACCACTTCTAAATGTCCATACCAACACTTCCAAATTTCCACTTCGACCACTGTGTGTGTGTGTATATATATATATATTTTTTTTTTTTTTTTTTAATAGTGAACGTAGATATATCATTCGGTGTTGTTTGCTCTTCATGACAATAAGCTCCACCTCTGAGGAACTTAGTTTAAAGCACCTCCCACATGATTACTACAAATCCTCCTGGAATCTACCACTGGCAGATAGGGTCATGGTTCCTGTGCCTTAGTCCTATGCTTCCCCTTCTCTTTGCAATATGCTGCTGCTGATTCTGACTTCTTCCTCTGCTCCTGTGGTTCCCTGCTGTTCTCTTGGTCTCTCGCAGTGGTGTCTGTCCATGCTGCTCAGAAATCTTTCCAGCTGCTTCCATGATCTTCAATTTTGTCCCTTCTGCTCCTGACTATATTTTCTGCTCTTGTGCATCTCTGCTCTGTCTACTCTGTCACTGCTGCTCTGAACTCTCTTCTCTGGTACTTTCCTGTTTTTCCTTGTTCTCTCGCAGCTTTGTCTCTTTTCCCATTTTTTCTGGTTTTATTTGTTCCTGTTCTTCCCTGCTTCTCGTACTCTCTTCCAGCTCTGTCTGCTCTATCACTATCTAAACATTCTCCTCCACTCCTGTGCTTCTCTGTTTTGTCTGCTATGTCCCACTGCTCCTAACTCTCTCTGGTCTTCACATATTGTCCCTGCTTCTCCTGACTCTCCCTGGTTTGTCTACATTGTCCACGCTCCTCCCTGCTCCTCAAATTCTGTCCCTGCTGCTCATGACTCTCCCTGGTTTGTCTACATTTTCCCTGCTCCTCCCTGCTCCTCACATTCTGTCCCTGCTGCTCCTGACTCTTTTTTCTGCTCCTGCGCTTTCCTGCTCTGTCTATACTGTCAGTGCTGTTCTGAACTCTCTCCTCTACTGCTGTGCTTCCCTGCTCTGTCTGTTCTGTCCCAATGTTCCTAACCCTCTCCCTGGTTTGCCCACATTGTCCCAAATACTCCCTGCTCTTCACATTCTGTCCCTGCTGCTCCTGACTCTTTTTTTGTGCTCCTGTGCTTCACTGCTTCTCCTTGGTCCCTCCTTTCTCTGTCTACTCTGTCACTGCTGCTATGAACCCTCTTATCTGCTCCTGTACTTCCCTTCTGCTCATTGTTCTCTTGCAGCATTGTCTTGCTCTCTGTTAACAAATCTCTGCCCCTGTGCTCCCAACTTTCCCAATTTTATTCCCGCTGCACTTAATTCTGTCGCTTGCTCCTGTTCTTCCCTGCTCCATCTTGCTCTCTCCCAACTTCGTCTGCTCTGGACTCTCTCCTCTACTCCTATGCATTCCTGCTCTGCCGGCTATGCCTCGCTGCTCCTAACTCTCTCCCTTCTCTGACCTGCTACTTCCTACTCGCTCCCCGGCTTTTGTTCTTACACCACTGCTCCCGGCTGTTTCTTCTGCTCCTGTGCTTCCTTACTGCTACTAGTTCTCTACTGCTCCGTCCTCTCTGTCTTCTCTTCTTGCATACTGATACCTTCATCCAGTATATCTGCACTCTGTTCTATAGGCCCTTCTTTTTCGATTCTGTCTAGAACTGTGCGAGCCAACTGAAGATTGAGCTGCTGTATTCAGAAATCAGTAATTAGTATGTTAATTACTGATCAGCTTTAGGGTTGGGGCTGAGGTCAGTAAGTGTTGGCATTATAATATTCTGTCTGACAGGTGTTAGAAACCCTGTCAGATTGGGGAAAGACGATCAGCTAAACCTGTCAATGTTTCATTGCCAGCAGTGTAACTGTTGACTTTTCATCCTTTGCATTTAAATACCACACCCAGTCCACATAGCAAGTCTACAAGATTGTGGGGCAGCCATAGTCAATCCAAGATACTACTCTGCTTCTGATTTGCCTTATCTGCCAAAATACAGAATACAGGGGACCTTCATGTCACCTTCTATATCTGGATTGTTTATGCATTTAAAGAAGACCGTTCAATGCACCATTTATCTGTATGGTCTGCGCACAACTGATGTTATGCGCATTTCTAACTTTTTGATTTACAGCTTTCCTCCTCTCCTTTGGTGCATACACTAAATGAAGTGCTCTTCTCTCCCGCTTTCCAGGTGGCTAACTTGGCTTGTTCGATATCAAATAATGAAGATGGAGTAAAGTTGGTACGCATGGCGGCCACTCAGATTGACAGCTTGTGCCCACAGGTATGTGAATTTACTTCATCAAGCTTAACCGTACATATAGTCACAGAGAAGGGGGCCTGGAGTTAATCAGTGGGGGGATGGGTAACATGTAGGCAGGGCCGGCGCAACCATTAGGCGAACTTAGGCTTGCGTCTAGGGTGGCCGACCTGCAGGGTGGCAGATTAGTGAAGAAAAAAAATTACTGTAAAAAAAACATTAAAATTGTAAAATAAAAAACCCATTGAGGAGGGCGTAGTGGAGGAAACATTGCCACCTGACACATAATTAAACGATGGGAGGGCGTGCGGCAATGTTTCCTCCACTCTGCGGCCCTCCACCATTGGGTTAGAGCCAGTGTGACGTCATCACCGTCGGCACGTCATTGCTTGGAAGGCGGCAGGAGACCCTGCATGTAGGATCAGTTCTGATTGGAATGGCATACACAGACTAAAATTCAACGAGGACACTGGATTCTAACAATGTAATCCTGTATAAAAGGTTTCGTATTTATTAAGTAACAAGTTATGGAGTTTCCAGGCAAGTGTTTATAACGCCTCTTAGTTTTCCACCTATAAATTATAATTATATATATTTATTTCTATAGACAGAGTTTTTAGAAACAAGGCGTATAGAAGGTCTGTGGTTGTCACATTGTCACATGCTGGTAACTCTTTTCCCGGTTAGGTGATCAATGCTGCCCTGACACTGGCTGCCAGACCACAGAGTAAAGTCGCTCAAGATAACATGGACGTATTCAAAGACCAGTGGGAAAAACAGGTCCGGGTTCTTACCGAGGCCGTAGATGACATCACGTCTGTGGATGACTTTTTATCTGTCTCAGGTATGTTATTCTTTCCAGTACATCCAGCTGTGTGTGTGTTGGAGATTGTGGGTTCGCTCCCTCCCTATCTAGTTTGTCCCGCTAAGGGGAAAAACCTTGTTCTCTATATGATGCCGTGAGTCATGGCACTAAAAAGGGGAGGGGCTAAGGCAGGAATGGGCGGAGTCGGGCATGCCAGGGGCGGATTCAGGTGGGTCCGGGGGCGGGACTTATGTGTCCTGCGGCCCGGACCCTAAAAGTTGGGAGGTGTGTTAACGCACTGATCTCCTTCCTCACTGATCTTCTTACATGCACCTACTGAAGTTTTGTATGTTTAAAATGTACTTGTAACATTTAAATAGCATTAATAATTCTAGCCCTCCAATGTTGTTGGTGATGGAGGTGAAAGTGTCTACATCTAGCCCTCATAAGTTTGACATGGCTTAAAGTGTCTAACCTTAACCAACCAAGGGTGACCAGGATAGGGGTAGTGCCTAAGAATAACTATTTGAAGATGTTGTGGATAGTAGAGATACCTAGTGTATCGGAGGTGGATCCCAGCAAAAGAGGATAGGTGAAGAACATTGCAATGCAGATCATTGCCCTCTAGCACACAGGCACTATCAAATTTCTCATACCGTCAACATATATATTGACACCTGATGGCCACGCTTCAGCTGATCAATATAGTCCAGGGCCTAAATTTACTAAGCAGTGAGATTGCAGGGAGATTAAAAAGTGGGGATGTTGCCCATAGCAACCATTCAGATTCAAGATCACATTCCTCATTATGTCAAATTTAATAGAGAGCTTGAATCTGATTGGTTGCTATGGGCAACACCCCCACTTTTCAATCTCCCTGCTTTGTAAATTCAGGCACTAATCTTACAATGATTGGCTTATTATATAGAATAAAAATATACTTTTTATATTTCCCCTGTACATATTATTATGATAGTGAGTACAAACTTTTTAGCCCAATATGATTTAAAAAGAAAAAAGTAACCAAAAAAAACAATTGTAAAACATCTTCCTCTTCCCGAAATTTTTGTAATGAATGACGGTGATAAAATATATATTTGCATAACGTGTGAAGAAAATTAATATATTCTCCCTGTAAAGCACAATAATATATGTACAGTTTTCCATAGAAACAAGGAAACAGTATATAGATTTATTATCATCTCCATAGAGATTATTACCACCCCAGTCACAACAGCCAAATCCTATGTTCTCTTTTTTATTTTGTCTAATGTAGACGTCGCCCGAGAGCTCACGTCTCATGAGCAAGGTGAGCAGAGAAATCCATGCAATGGTTTATTTACCGGGGATAACTTTGTAATTACGCTGTCTCCTCGTTTTATATTGCCAAAGTGCCATCAGCAGTGGAACTTGGAGTAGGCTCAAATGGACTGTGGTGTTAAGTTACGGCGTGTCCTAATGTTTTGAGTGGGAGATATTGAACCATAATTAACTATGCCTACAAACATTTATTAAGATCTATAACTCAATCTCTTCTGCATTTTCTTTATATTGCACATTACATCTCATATTTGCTGAAATTATTTGAGTTGTCATTTGTTATGTTCTGATAAAACAGAAGTTGCCAGACTTATGGTCTTCAATTACTTTCCCAGCCTCGTTTCTCGTCCAGCCCGCACCAAAAGCGCTGAAAAGCAATTGGCGAAACAGCTGATGGCCACTGGGATCCTGCCATCTTGTTACTCTCATTTAGCAGAAACCTTGTTTCACATCCAATTCTGGAGCACGCTAGGAGACAGTTTGGTCATTTTATTAGCTCAGGGTCAATAAAAACTTTGAAGTTGCTTCTCGCACTGAAGCCATCTAGCCATTTCTACCCGTTTTGCGAATAACCCTGCTTCAATGTCTACTGATTGGGGACAGATGGACACATCCATTGGAGAGAAATGTTAGGCCTAATAAATCAGTCAAAAACTAGTTTATATCAGAAACAGACCATCGCTGGTGGGGAGAATTATCAACTAAATAGACGTTGTACAGAAGTTCAAAAATAAGTTTAACATTCTCTAATAAGAAGAAATCATTTCATTTTTACAGTATATATAGTTTAAATACTAATGGAATAGTGCTGTTTACCATAAAAACGTACAATACTCATTTTATCTAGTTTTATCTTGAAAATTCAAGACATTTAGACCAATAATTAGAGATCTGATGGAACATAGAACAGATGTTCCATAGATTATCCTACACCACAAATTTTCAAGCATTCCTGTAAAGTCATTAAATTCTACTACTACATCTAATCCGACAATCTATTAATACACCCCTTAGTCCTGGTAGTAACACTGCTGTGTGACTGTATCATACAGAGCACTTTTACCATACACCCCACCTACTCCATTGCATGATATATAGCATTACCATTATGCAGGGCCTCTATCAGGGCGGACAGAGCAGGGCACAGATGCCATGAAGCTGTCCCTGTCGTACAGCAGCAGCAGAGGTAATAAAGATAGAAAGCTTTGGTGTAGAAGCCTTCTATGTGTGTTCCCTCTGTCACCACGGCATGCCAGTAGTATTCACTTAGACACCAGTACTGGCATCTAAGTGATCTCATACCGGGCCTGAACGGACGTTGTGATGCCATGTCACGCTAGGGTGCGGGGAATGAACAGTAATGCTGGGTACACATCAGAATGATCATCTTTCCAATCAACAGATAAATGACCCTCACAGCAGAAATCTGTTAGATGTGTACTCAACAAAATGCATGTTATGTGACTACACACTGGACTCATTTCTGCTGTGAGGGTCATTTATCTGTTGATTGGAAAGATGATCTTTCTGATGTGTACCCAGCATTAGTGCTTGACAGTGAGTTTGGAAAGTTGTAGTTAAGCACCAAGGAGGGGGGACGATAGGCTTCAATAAAGAAGGGTTAGGGTTAGGCAGTGGGGAGGGGAAGGTTAGGGTTAGGCAGTGGGGAGGGGAAGGTTAGGGTTAATATGCAGGGAGGGGAAGGTTAGGTTTAGGCAGTGGGGAGAAGAAGGTTAGGGTTAGGCAGTGGGGAGAGGAAGGTTAGGTTTAGGCAGTGGAGAGAAAAAGGTTGGGGTTAGGCAGTGGGGAGGGTGAGGTAATTGTTGGCTGCTGGGAATGGATGATTGGAGTTAGTCTGTTGGCACAGCGGAAGTAATAAAACACCCACTGTCAGGAAGCCCTTGGTTGCCACCATTCTGTTGTCCGCAAGAGTCCTCGATAATCGACAAACCACATCCTTAAAACTCCTGTCATTATTAAGGAACAGGCTATAGGTTGTCATCTGATAACTGGAGAAGACCTGAAAAGCCAGAACGGGATGTGAGTTGATTAGTTAATGAACATATTTCTACCTTATTTATGTTTACCCTATAGAGAACCACATATTGGAGGATGTCAACAAGTGCGTCATTGCTCTGCAAGAAGGAGATGTGGACACATTGGACAGAACTGCAGGCGCAATCCGAGGCCGCGCGGCTAGAGTTATACACATCATTAACGCCGAGATGGAAAACTATGAGGCAGGTGTCTATACTGAGAAGGTTCTGGAAGCAACCAAGCTACTCTCAGAAACAGGTAAGTAGAAATGTCATTGTACATTACTCATGTCCCATGAAAAAATAATTCAAGGTTCTACCTAGAGAATGAAAACTTGCGAATGCTTCCATATATTGTTCTCATTTCACATTTACTTTTAAATTGCATCATCTGCATTTTGGGTATAACCTTTAAGAGAATATAATCTCATTGTCGTCTCCTTACTTCCACTAGAAATACTCCTGAGTCATTTCAATACACTTTTGGTGACAATATTTATTTTATTATGTATATTAATAGGTTTTGTCTTCTGTTTAGTTTATGTCACATCCTTTTATGACTCCACGCATGCTATAGGAAATCCTGGAGAGCATTAGGGAGAATGTGCCAAGACCATGCACACAAGAGGAAGGAGAAATATTCCTTGTCTTTATCTTAACATTTAATTATGGTTCAGATCTTCGTTAAAACCAACGTTTAAATAATATAAGGGGTCAGTAAAGGACATAGTCCTCCTATCAATTATAGATGCAGCAATGAAGTAGACCTGCATAGATTTTTATTACCATTCCTGTATAAATCATTAAATGAATTCAGCGTTTGCCACCTGTCTGATTAATTTATCTTCTAAAAAAAAGGAGAAACAATAATATGTATTACTGGGGACCTAATAAACTCTTATTCAAATGAAGTAAATGGAATGGAAAATTGTAAATTTAGAATTTTAAGTAAAAAACAAACTTTAAAAACCAATAAACCTTATACAAAAAAGATGTCAATTTTAAACATTAAAACATTAGAAAAGAATAGTAAATATTTAAATATAATATACTGTTCACACTGACTTGAAAAACCCTAACAGGGCCAGTTACATATTCCGGGTATTTAAACCATTTAAAAAAAAGAAGGATTATTCCCATATTATTTAGTGTTAAAGATTGAGGGGGGGGAGTAACGGAAATTATAAACACCTGTGTCACTGGCTTCAGTGTGCATGCGTAATTGCTGAGTCTTCAGTGTGAAGACCGCTGTAACAATCTCCATCTGTACGATATCCCTATCTTTAAACAGTCCCAGAAGCCTTTGTTGCAGTAATATGCTGCAATTACATACTCATCCACCAGGTGGCTCTATACTGAATTATGAATGGCAATCTCTGGAGCGGACACCCTGAACAGATGTCGCTGAAACTGTCTTTTATCATGTGACTTACAAAATAATCTTTATGACATATACCCAGAATTACAAGCAAAACATGTATAGCCATATCCCAAGAAAATGATCTTGTCACAGCATAGACCGGAACCGTCAAACGGCGGCAAAGATGAGCTCACTGGCTCCTCCCAATTAGCCCCAATACATGCTACTTTTAAACATGGTAGATGACAGCTGATGATGCAGGTGCTTTACTCTATGCCTCAATATTGCAATATATTGATATTGCTTTAAGTGTCCTTTTTCTTGTCCCCGTTTCTGCTGTGTGTACACTGATCACCATTGTCAGATTGCATACCGGGTGTATGTTATTGTACTGACTATACATAGGATATAAAATATAGGAAATGAGCAAAGTTTGTACCAATGTGCCTTTATTCTGCCCTTATTTTTCTTGCCGTGTTAAGAATGACTGCAAGTGATGTTGTTTAGTATAAATACTCTTTGAAGTCTTGCAGACAGTGTCCTACTTTAAGCTCGGTATCATGAAGTGAAACGTCAGTCTTTCATTCTCTGCCAAAGTACCTTGTGTTATCTATCAGACAATCACAGGCCTTACTCCAGGCAATTTCTGTTTATTTTGTTTCGTTTCCTTTCTTCACTTCAAAAATATAAGTGACAGAAAGATCATTACCACTCGAGGAACATAACCGGAATCAGTTATCTCTCAAAGTTCCTTCAGTGGTGACAACAGTTTGCATGTTGATGGTACAAAACAAATCCTAACCCATTTATATCTTCTTATTCTTCTTTTGCTCAGTCATGCCCCGCTTCGCCGAGCAAGTTGAAGTTGCCATAGAGGCTTTGAGCACAAATATCCCTCAACCATTCGAGGAGAATGAATTTATTGATGCCTCTCGACTGGTTTACGATGGTGTAAGGGACATCAGGAAGGCTGTGCTCATGATTCGGGTAAGACCATCTTGACCACCAAATGTTCAACATACACGCTAAATAGTGTATTTGTCTCGTAACTCTTTGTTGAGACTCCAGGATGAAGTAAAAATAACGTTTGCATGTTTCACAGGCAAGGGAGGAATTAGACCCAATAGCAACGCCAATACAGATGTCTGAATGGGGCTGTCGGAAGGATAAATAGAGCACGGCATTCAGAGGCTTTGTTTCCTGAGTATTGTTTATAGTTAATGCTCCACTAGCTGACAGCTTAGCCACACATCTACCCTGCCAAAAGGGAACAGCATTAAACTCCCAATTGCTTACTTAATATATACATATATATATATATATATATATATATATATATATATATATATATATATATACTTGACACTCAAAACCAACCAATGAATTCTTACCGCTGCTGTTCCTGGTGTATCGTCCGTTGGTATATTTAACAATGGGGCTAATGTGAATACAGCTTCAGGCCTCCATTGTCAAAAAGGCCCATAATACTGCAGTTCATAATATCACATATAACTGACCACCACATACAATAATATTCATTCCCAGCCATCACTCCAGTAAGCCTTACATCATTTTTTCCGCCCCAGGCCATTTCATTGAGATCAGCTCTCCGAAGGCTTTGAGTGAAAAAGCTGAATACCATGCGTATAGAGTATCATAACCCCAACAGCAGAGCGATCATTAGACTATGTTGCAATGCCAAAAATTCAAAAATGTATAAAAGTTATGCACACAAGGATACTACTTTGCTTTTGTCTACAATGCATAAATAATGTCTTTTTTAGAGTTGAGTAAGAAAATAATAATACTTCTCAACTTTAATTCTTTTAGTTCAATTGATATACTCTTTTTTTCTCCCACCAAAATCTAAACCAGTTCTAAAATCCAAACTTAGCCTAGAAATCAATCACTGTTCCGCATATGAAGTGGTCTTAGTGCTTCATCCCAGGAGGATGAGCAAGCTGCATCTCAGACAATACAGGAAGATGTGAGATTCCTCAGCAACCGTTTAGCTGCATCTCGTAAGATAAACAGATGTCTACAAAACTATGGTGGATCACTTGACAAAGCGTAATTACCGCTGCGTACGATAAGGCCGCGTTTGATATGGAGCAGCTCGCTTTGTGTTCTGCTCGGATTGAAATCTTTCAGGTGGTTTGTATTTGTTTAATATAATGCATGATGAATAACCGCAGGGGAATCAAAACTACCGTGTACGTGGAAAACAGACTATTTTATATAACGTAACAATATGAGGCTGAGCGGGAAGACAAGAACAGGTGGAAATCTACAACTCACGATAAAATCATGATGAACAGCAGGAGGGGGGATAACGTATGCTGTGTAAACAGAATTAGAGTTGAGTGATAACATTTTCCCGCTCGTCTCTGAATTACTTTATTGTTGCATGTTGCACACAGATACTGACCAGCGTTACTGTTACACTGTTATTACACTTGGGCTGGAAACATCATCTTTCAACTCTAATACCGTTTCCAATAGATGACATTTACCTCCTGAGGTCGCAACGTCACGTCGTTCTAGCGTCGTTTGGGGGGCCCGGCCGCCCGCTTCCATGTCACTCCCCAGTGTAGGTTCTGGATGTGAAACACATCTATAACCCTAACTGAATTTCCTAATGCCGCCCATGATGGGGCTAATCCAGAGGGCATGTGTAGACCTGGCCAAAACCAAACACTGAACTGCAGGAAGACGCAAGTGTAAACTGTGAAAACAGAATAAGAGTTGAAAGGTGAATTTTCCCAGCTCAACTCCAATTTACAAATACAACATAAATCTAGGCAATATTTGTGTTCTTTGTGCAAAGCAAAGTATCTTCTCTGCATAGAATTAAACTTCATTTGCACCCCTCACATTGCAACATGGTTTTGCTCAGGTATACATTACACCGAATAAAAAGGTGTAAGTGCGACTCTGGTTCAGCCCCCATGTCTGATCTGATATATATGAACACCACAGTCGACCATATATTTGGGTGTGTGTACCCTCTGATCAGGTAACCTATATAATCACTGCGGCAGTATGCAGAAGCCCTTCCCTTCATTGGTTTTCAGTGCAGCTGACCTGACGGGGGCTCAACGTCTATCAATCTGCAGTATTGTGGCGGTGGACATATCGCCAACCTGAATGTGAAGCTCTGGAAAATACTTCTTTATGTTGGACTTTTTGCTATGGCAAATGGCCTGTATCCCCCCCCCCCCCGCAGTGATGCTTCATGTGCCCCAAAAGTGCCATACAGAAAAGTCCCCTATGCTCCTATAATATGCCCCCGTAGTGCCATATATAAGTCATGGGAATGTGCAATATGCCCCAACATCGAGAATCTCTATGCGTCCACAAAAGATTCTCAGACGGCTCTAGTAGATCTCTAGTAGATTCCAGTCTCTTCACTTACCTTTTCTGTCCTCCTCACCAGAATCACACTACTGGGGCCTGTACACAGGACTCTCCTGTGCTCAAGCCTTGCAGTCACTGCCCGCCCAGGGTTGCACTGAAGCCATACGGGGCTCAGACTCCCCGGAATAACATACACTTTATTTTGCAATATACAGACATCAGGCCAGACACCGCAGCCCTGTGACCCGTATTAAACCCCTATGACTGTGATCTTCTACTTCTCCATGCCGACAGATCTCCCCCGGGACTCTTATTAGTCTTATGGTTCACGCCGCAGACTGTTTTATCCTCTGCACGTTCGGCTCTTTTAACTCTCTGAAGTCTGCCAGTCCCTCGCATGTTCCTTCTCTCCCTCTGCGCGGATTCCATTCACACCATTGATTTTGTTGGCATTCTCAGCCGGTTTGTAATAACACAGCTACCTATAGCCGCATAGAATCAATGGTCCTCCATGCTAATTATCCCATTAACTTAATAATATTGGCCTGAAGCGGAAAGAATGAAACCCTCCACGCAGGAATGCTGAGCTCGTATGGGTGTACAGATGCGCCATAGTGACAGCGCGGGCCGCTATGGATAGCAATTTCCACCACTACAGAGCAATAATATGTGGGATATGAGTTATTTGTGTAGTACATTCTAGAACACATTACATGAAACTGCTCTAATTAACTAATTAATTTTCAATTTGTAGGCTGTAACCTAGGGCTACATTTGCTAAGCAGGGAGATTGGGAAGTGGGGATCAGATTCATATCTCCCAACTGTCCGACTTTTAGTGGGACAGTCCCGCATTTACGGGACTGTCCCATTGTCCCTCCCGACTACAAGTTTGGGGACAAACTATGCTTTTTATAATTTCCTGCGACTCGTGGCACCAAAAGGGGGTGGGCTTACATGGAAATGGGCAGGGCTTGGTTGAGCCGGGCGTGGTTGGATGCGGAGTCGGGTGTGACAGGGCGGAGTCTGTCGTGGCCGGGGTGGGGCTTATGTGTCCCGCTCCCGGGCCACGGTAAGTTGGGAGGTATTCAGATTCAAGCTCTCAGTTTCAGTTTATACCCCGTTCACACAGAGGGCTATTACCTGGGTAATTCAGCCAACTTTGCGGATTGACTGAACTACCCGGGTAGTGTGCTCTGTGTGAACGGCGCTAAATTTACTACTAACTATCCTGGTTCAGTGTGAACGGTTTAGGACCAGGGAAGTTTGTGAATTACCAGGGTAGTTTGTGAATTTCCAGGGTAATTCAGATCCACAGCTAACAACCCTGCTCATTGAAAACAGATTTACCAGGGTAGTGTGTGTGAACGGGGTATTACATACTGGACAATGTGAACTTGAATCTGATTGGTTGCTATGAGCAACATCCCCACTTTCCAATCTCTCTGCTTAGTAAATTTATGCCCAGGTTTCTTATAAAAGTGTATTGAGTTCTATGTGAGGGAGTAGATGCAAGAAGGTTCACATCCCTCTTCCATGCAGATATCCCATGTATATAACATGTGGGGAGGTCTGGATTCGGTCCCATGGTATTCATATTTTCTTATTGTTTCCTAGATTTTGGGCGACACTGATATATAAACGTCTTTTATTGTTACTGTTGTGTTCGTTTAGTTTTGCTCTTCTCATTTACTCTTTTCCATGTTCATTTAGACACCAGAAGAATTAGAAGACGATTCTGACTTTGAACAGGAAGACTATGATGTCAGAAGCAGAACCAGTGTCCAGACAGAAGATGACCAGCTGATTGCGGGACAGAGCGCCCGGGTAAGTGCATGGACTCTAATGATAGCTGAAGATAAGGGGCTTTCTCAGAGAACGGGTCTTGGGGTTTCTAGTTAAAGAAAGTTGGAAGAACCATTTGATGGGCGTAAGTAAAGCTTAGCGTTCATTATAAGTGCTTCTATATAATGCTGCTGTCTTAAAATATTATCTGTATGTGAGATAAGTGGAACGTTAGGAATTATAGTACAATCTCTGTTTCTCTAAGATGTTATGTAAAGGGACCCATCCAGAAATTCAGAGTAACGATATTGGTGTATAGTAACACAAGTGCAAAGTAATGGAGGAAACCTTCCATACTGCCTCTTCTATCTCCCTTTCATAACACCCCCATACCACATATTCTAACCTTCCACATCTCTTCTTCTAACCCTTTATACCACAGCCTCTAACCTTCTATATATCATTATACATTATACCACTTCTAACCATTCATATTTCCTTTCCTAACCTCCCCATATCACAATTACCTAACCTACCATAACTACCATAACTTCTCTTGTAATCTGCCGTACCACATATTCTAACCATTCATACCACATATTATAATCTTTTATATCTCCTTTTCTAACCTTCCATACCACAACTTATAACCATCCATACCACATATTATAACCATCCATACCACATATTATAATCATCCATACCACATATTATAACCTTCCATACCACATATTATAACCTTCCATACCACATATTCTAACCATTCATACCACATATTATAATCTTCTATATCTCCTTTTCTAACCTTCCATACCACAACTTATAACCATCCATACCACAACTTATAACCATCCATACCACATATTATAACCATCCATACCACATATTATAACCTTCCATACCACATATTATAACCTTTCATATCTCCTCATCTAACCTACCTTCCACAACTTCACAACTTTTATCTTACCATATCTCAACTTCTAACCTATTATACCTTTCCATGTAACCTTCCATACCACATATTCTAACCCTCCATACCACATATTATAACCTTCCATTCCTCCTCATCGAACCCTCCATACCACATATTCTAACCATCCCTACCACATATTCTAACCATCCATACCGCATATTCTAACCATTCATACCACATATTCTAACCATCCATACCACATATTCTAACCATCCATACCACATATTCTAACCATCCATACCACATATTCTAACCATCCATACCTCCTCTTCTAACCCTCCATACCACATATTCCAACCTTCCATACCTCCTCTTCTGTCTGCATAATAACAGAGGCGGAGCACCGTTGTAATTACATGGGATCTTCTCAATAGACCATTTGTTCTTGAGGACGCCATCTTT
>JABWIB010000171.1:105442-115582 GCA_016617825.1 Platyplectrum ornatum | reverse complement strand
CACCTCTGGATCATCTGGAGTGTATGCACACACCTCTGGATCATCTGGAGTGTATGCACGCACCACGCACCACACTGCAACATACTATATTGTCTGGTGCATATTTGCACTACCTTATTCCGATACATAAGCTTTATTATATATATAAAATGGTTTATTTCCAAAATTCATTGGTGTAGTGTTGAATTAATGTGAAAATAATAGTATGTACAAGCTCAGAGGACATACGTTTTGTACTATAGCTTAAATAGATGCCATGTTTATATCCCCGCTAGAGCCATGATGATTTACATCATTGTGACATCCAGTATGTTGTCTTGTTGTTATTCTTTACATTGGAAAAAGATTAAAATAAAAAATTAGCATATAAAATTTATGAATTACGTGTGCTTGAATAACTGTCTTTAGATACCTTTCTACTTCTCCATTTCTGTTATGTGCATGAATGAAACTTCCCATATATTTTTCAGCTTTCCTTTGCAGGGACTGTGCTTGAATGAATGCTCATATCTTCCTCCATTTATCTATTTCATCATTCTGCATGAATGAAACCCCCTATGTATTCTTCTACTTACCTTTTCTAGCACAGTGCATACATGAATCTTCTTACATACAGTATTTGTCTACTTACCCATCTGAATATTGTGCATGAATGTATATTCTTGGATCTTATTTAACTTACTTATTTTAGCACTGTGTATTAATAGAAACCTCTCTTGCTATTATGCCTGTTTTATCTGCATAGGAATAAACCCCTTAAATCTTTTACTAGCTGTCTGTCTTGTCACACCTAATTGAATGAATGAATGAATGAATGAAAACTACTATCTTGCCTAAATGAACAAATGATTGTTTGAATGAACAAACCATTGTATGACCAAGTCCACTTATTTGTCCTGTGATAATGAATGAATGAATGAATGAATTTTACTGTACTATTGCTTGAGAATACAGTTAGCCCTGCCATGAATTATACTGCATTAAACATGAAGGCGAATGATAAGAATGTGGTCACAATATATGTAATGTTAAATGATACTGTATAGCTAAAGTATTTCGGTATTATTCGGTATTATCATTCACCATAATTAATGATATTGCTGTCTCTATTGAAAGAGCTTGGCAAATGGGTTTACAGAAATCGCCTTCTTTAAATCAATAGCTACAAAGTTGAGGACGTGTACCCCAATGGTGTCGAAACGCTGGCAACCATATGTATATTCATATACATGTATATTCCAATTCCCCTGCAAACTCCCCGCTTAGTGAATTTATACAGTGATCTCTATATTGCAGATGTAACTTAACACAATGCAGACAATGTACAATGTAGATGCCATTTAAGCCTTGCTTAACTGTGATTTTAAAATAAGTATAGGTAAATTGAAGTGCAGGAAACCTGAAAGTCATTTCCCCTTGCAATAAAGGATGTCTTGCACAGTATAAATGCATCTTCATCTGTTGTTATTAAAATAGCAATTAGCAGGGACATGTATTGCTTGCATGCCCCTGTTTGTTGTCTGTGATTGAAGGGTACACATAGTGCACCTAGTCACAGATGACACCGGTGATTGACGGCCTTACCAACATGCCTTAATGTGCACTGAACCCTTCAATCTCGGCATCAAGCTGTGGCCTGGGAATCAGATTCCAAGTTTCATTTTCCAACTGGGCTGTCTTCTTAATGAGCACTTAAAAATGTACATACTATTAAATATAATTCATGATCTTGAAGAAGCCATCAAACGAAATTGCTGGAGAGGAATTACAGATAAGAGCGGAAGCTAGCAAATTCTTTTTCTTCTTTCAGCGAGGCTGCAGTTAGACCGTGAACTGATAGTAAATTACGAATCATTGATATAACGGTAAAAGAAAAAAAATCAATGGCTCAGTTCAGTCCAGGTGGTTATTTTAGTAATTTAATTGAATTGCAATTACATTATTTTCTTTTGCAGAGGGAAAGGTCCACTGAAAAATACGTCGGATGTGATTAACGCGGCCAAAAAAATCGCAGAAGCTGGTTCTAGGATGGATAAACTGGCCCGTGCCGTTGCTGATCAGGTAAGGCTTGCAAGTCAATTATCGCTTTCATTAACGTTCTTCTACACAATGGAACACACGTCTCTTCATTGTGAAACATTAAGCCCTCTAGTGTTTGATGTTCCATTCCAGTGGATATAAACTTAACCAGCTATATAATGACAATGGTTTAGGCACAGCACATGCATAAGCACATGCATAAACCAGCTGTGTGTTTGTAATGCTGTAATGCCATCTGTAGGGTGTGTACATAGCTAAACATGGTGGAGGACGGTTTGCCATTTCTACTTTTCATGGTCGGCCTAAACCTTTGCTGAATGTCTAATTTTTCCATAGATACCTTGGGGTTGCGGAAGTATTAAGACAAGGTTTGGACCATGTAATTTACCTTATCCACTTGTATGTAATAGGAGTGTGATATTGTCTTGCGTCTGATAGTTAAAAACTCTAGTCCTCACGGATCTTGGGGTTCGCTAAGCACTCTTAAGTATGTATCCGGTAAACGGGACTCATTATAATTTAATAAAACTAATTGCAACTTGAATTAAATTATAAATAGGTTGATACAGGAATCAGTGGCAAACCAAACATGACAATCATCTCCAAATGCACGTAACCTAAGGTTAATGTCTCCTGCTTCATAATAGCACATATTCACTCACCTACCTCTAGTGAGTCGATTCATGCAAATGGCCTGTCCTCTGGGATGCCATCAGCCAGCAGGTAGCACACATGTTGTGTAAACTGGACTGGAACGGATATAAAGTCTCTGGTAAGAAATGTTATCACCTGAGACTAAACCATGATATAAGAGCATGCTACGAGCAGATCTCCACAGTGTTAGCAAAGTTCCCTTGTAGGATCAATGTGCATGCTCAATTCCCATTTGTAAACTATTTACTCCTGCATGCTCTAATGTTAACATTTACACACTGGCTCTACAGAAAATTTAGTTGATATTTAAATAAAGTTTGCTATTAAGCGCTTAGGTAAGCCCTTACTGTATGATATAAATACCTTCCCCATTCCATCATGTGTCCACGCTTCACAAATGCGGTCTTGACATACATCAGAAATGCTTCTTCAATGGATGTCTGAAACTTGAGGATGCAGGTCGGTTCTGGAAGTTGTTGGTATGATCATGCGCAGTTGAGGAATGCAGGAAACGACCAACGCTATTAAATCTGCTTAAACATTACAACTTTTTATTTTTTTAAATCTTTATTAGCTTCACACATCTTTATTAGCACAATTTTTGGTCAAATTTTAAGATTAGAAAGAGGTCACTAGTCGCTATGGACCGGATCCAGGTCTCCTTGCAAACATGAGAGAAGGATCTCCGCTGTCACTCCCCTAACTCGCGTGGAAAAGGCAGAGAAAACCAGCGATTATCCTGCCTTAAGTGCAAGTGATGATCTGAGATGACCACCCGACCGCCCAAGTATCCCTAAACCCAGCCGCAATTCATCCATTTAATTCTTCCACCCGCCTACCTGCCAGTAAATTCTCCTGATTTCCGCACTTTGGGTGCTGAAGCCATGCCATGCTTTGAGCCATGTACAGTATTCTGAATCTCGTCCTATGAGTCTGCATGAAGGCGCAAATATCAGCACACCAGATCTGATACCACCATTAGGGGTATAGGGCTACATTCAGATCATTAGGCGCTCATGACTTAGTCAAGCATTGGCAAAAACATGTTGAAGGAGGGGGGGAGGGAAAATGAATGTCAATGTGTGCATGCAGGGAGAATACTTTATTGTTGCATGTTGCACATAGATACTGACCAGTGTTACTGTTACACTGTCATTACACTTAATTCAATTTACCTCCCCTGCAATTCAACATGGTTTTGCCCCCTCGAGAGTCATGAGTGCATAATGATCTGAATCTGGCCTTATATGACTTATATGGTATTAATAGCAACCTGTAGAATATAAAATAATTACCAATCTTATCTTTAAAGCCTCTTTCAATGATTTGTGAAATGGCATTTCTGATTGTATACAATATTAAAATCGTCTATTTTTAGCTAGAAATTCATTTTTCTTGTTCTCAAAGAAAAACAAATGAATTTCAGAGGTGGGTGAAAGTTCTATTAAATCTTTACATTTTTTTCATTTTTTGAACAGTACACGGGGGTAATTCTTTCTGCTGCACTTGTCAGCTGAATTACTCCCACAAGAGAGCTTAATCAATAAACAATATTTCTACAACCCACTTGAGTTTTTATTATTATTTTCCAGAAGATACGCACAGTGATTCCTAGGTCTTTTTGTCTGGAATTTTACCAGGTAACACACAATTGGTTATTGAATGCAGAGTCCTTTTCCGATGTCTGCATTGTCTTGCACTGAATGTTGAATTTCCTGTGTCACGCACCGATAGCTGCCTCACTTTAACAATATCTACTTTCAACTTCGACATTAAGATGGATTCTAAATGCAGGAAAAAGTATTGCAGTGTTATAGTCAGGTAGGAGTGAGGAACTTTATGGAGCCACATTGCAACTACTTAAGCACAGGATAAAACCCTCTTTCACATTGCCACAGTATTGGTAATCCTAAATCACTACCATCACCTTTATTTATAAGGTATGTTGGCTTAGCAATGGTCTTAATTGTAAGCAGTTTCATTTTTTGCAATTTTACAAAACTTTTTTTGCATTATGTTCATACTATAATTTTTTTCATATTTAATTTTTTTAAACGAATGTAATACATTTTTTAAAATAAAAAAAAATAACAATTGTAAAACATTTTTTAAACAATTTTTTTAATGTAAAAAATGTTTTAAAAATTTGGCAAAAGTTTGATGACATTCATTTAAAAAAAAATGTAAACCTTTTTTTTAAATGAGACACATGTAAGATACATTTGTAAAGATGTTTAGTTATATTTACTATATATATAAAACCATGACACTGATCCAATATTCATATTGCCAGTTGCTTTTTGTGTTCCAGAGTACTGCCCTAGAGATGGTCCCTCCACTCGTGTCCACATCAATAAGAGATTAATATTCCATCTGAGTCTAGGGGCTTTCACATAATTGCCCCCTACTCAATCCCCCACTGCCACGGGTAATGGCAATTCAGGAGCCCCTGCTCCTGATTATCTACAGCAGTAGGAAATTTCATTCTGGGAGGGGAGGAATTAATGGTGGTTGTGGGTTATCAACAAAATGGAAAGTCCCAAATGACTCTTAAGTGCCCAAGGCCTCCTGTTGCCTTAATCAGGCTATGGGCTGCAAGTAGGTTGTAGTTAGGTTTCGGGGATGGTTTCAGTTAAATTGCGGGGAATGGAGAGTTAAGGTAGTGGAAGGGAAGGGTTATGTGAATAACTAGGAAAAGGAAGGGATTCAAAAAGCTTACCTGTCAACATACTCCTGTCAACATGATCATTTATGATGGTTAAATTGTCTGTGACAGCCCTGCCAAAAAAACAGATGTCTTAGCTCCTAACCACATATATATTACACTAGACAGATATTGTAACTGTCTACACACAAACCACAGACCCCTTAACACAATATCCAATGTCCTAAAACTATCATATTGAAGGGTATCGAGTCTTCATAATGTCTTCATCTTTACCACGTGTCTACCCTTGTAAAATAGTGGAACCTACCCATAACACGTTCCTTGCTAAAATTTATTCCAGAGTATTAAGGTAACAATAATAAGCATAAGAAAACAAATACAGAAATACAAATGAAAAGCCTGGAAACAAAGCAAAAGGATCCAAATGTTACATTATTTCGTTGGGTTCTTGTTATTTTTCTGCTTAACTTTTTATTTTATCATTTCTGCTGAGAAGAAAAAAAGAAAACAAGCCTTCATTAAAACTGTGTGGGGGGAAGGAAAGGAAAGCAGATAAGAAATCAGTAAACTGAAACAAGATGTTTGGAACATTATCCAGGCAGGTGGGCGAGTTCTGAACTTGATATGAGTCAGTGCGCCTCTGCTGCTCAGACGCCCTTTCTACTGAGACTACGGAAAAAGCAAATCTCCTAACTAATAATTGACACTTACACTAACAGCCCAACATTACAACGCAGACGTAGTTATCTGATTAGGAAGGACGGAGAGTGGAAAGACCCTGGCAAGGATGCAGAGGTATCTGATCTCTATACACAAAGCAAAAGAAATAGCCGTGACCTCACTCGTGGCTTCTCGTTATCATGTTTCCCTGAACGTGGTTGCGGAATAATGTATGTAATAAATAAAGGCGCGCCTTCAAATCTACATGAAAACCTAATTCTTCTTGGCAGACTGTAAAGGTTTTTTGTTCCTTCTTTACAGTAAAATTTCCATGGCAACCTACCTGAATCATCTATGTCTTTGTTTCTGCAGCCACTGCTGTGTATTCTCCTGGCTTAATGCACACATTTTCTATTTTCAATCCGTATTGTCTTAATGCCACGAGCTTGGCTTGTGCCGTCCTGGAATCTTGCACACCTAAGATGCCGGATAAAAACATTAATGTCACTTAACCTCTGTTGTGTAATGTAGCCAGCCACCTTTCCAGGTTTATTTCGAGTGAAATGGTAATTGCGTAGAATTTACTTTGAGGTAGGTTCTAAATGTGTGTTTGTGGCACAAATGAAAGCAAAAGTAGACTACGGGGTGCAGGACTGGTAATGTTTTCTTACAGCTTGATCATCTGAAATGTGTAAAAGGGAGGTTAGTGTTTCCGCATCTGAGTGTAACGTAAGCGATGTGTATTTTGTGTTTGCAATGTAGAATGGCAGTAATAGCCTCTTTGATATGATGTGCAAAGATGTGTCGGATATTTATACATCAAAGCGGATTATGGCTCAGACCCAGAGGTGAGTGTTCGGCAGATCTCATATAATGAAAATATTGTACTGCACTTGCTCAGAATCTCTCGTCTAGCAAGAGACCCCTTTCAGGTCGGTTGTGCCCCAGTAACTGTATCCGATCCACATCTGAATGCAGCCTACTGCACCCCCCCCCCAACTTTATGGGGGCCAAGATTGGGACACATTAGTCCCACCGCCAACACCGCCAAAGCCCAGTCCCACCCCCTTTTATGTCACGATAGCAGTGAACATTTTTAACACTTTAAGTACATCAAACATTGAAACCAACGTTTTTCCTTGTAGCGGGACAACTGGGGGTGTCGGGACAGCAGTCACCCAAAAGCGGGACTGCCCCACTGACATCAGGGCAGTTGGGAGGTATGCTACTGTATGAGAGTTTAACATAAGAACATGATGCCCCATGTGCAGGAAGGATTCTTGTCAATCGCATGGTCAGGCGCCCTAACTCTCTGGTTGAATAGGCAAGGTGTCCTTCTCTGCTCCTCTGCCTAACATTGTGTTATATTCTGTTTGTATATTATGTTATGTTATATAATAGAAATACAGGGCTCCTAATGTACTTATGTAAAACTCATTGCACTTTATATTTTGGCAATCCCATCTGGCTTTGCTCCCCCCTCCACAATTCAGATGCGCCTGATTTCTAGGAGTCATGACTACGCCCAAAATATAGCCATACAAATAACAAATCAATGTCTTGCAGCTTATTTGCATAAACACAATAGTAAGCTCTACTTTTATGAAAAATACACATTGTCAACGAAAGAAAATCACGTCAAATTATGTAACTTACAAAATGAAGCAATATGTGCAAAAACACAAGAGCCTAAGGTGGCCGATTATGGATTATACGGTCCTCTGTATGAGTTTCTATATTCTGATGACGTCTATGCAGCACATACACTGCGCTCATTTTGCATCTCTGTAGATCGGCCCATAGGAGTGTAGATGAAATTCTTAAATTGACCTCTTTATCAAGCCCCCAGGAAAAACTTGTCATGTCTTTTAATATTAAAGTATTTAAAGTACATTTTGTCTATAGGGTCAGCTATAGGACTTTTAGATGAAGGGGACCCGATATGGACATCACCGTTTGGCCGTCTCCTCTGTGCACATGTCGTTAGTAATCCGAAGGCCAATGTTGCGTTATCGAACCCAGAGAAACATGAAATAGAATCGGCAATGCTAAGTCTTATGCTGGGTACACATCAGAAAGATCATCTTTCCAATCAACAGATAAATGACCCTCACAGCAGAAATGAGTCCAGTGTGTACTCACATAACATGCATTTTGTTGAGGTCACATGTAACAGATTTCTGCAGTGAGGGTCATTTATCTGTTGATTGGAAAGATGATCTTTCTGATGTGTACCCAGCATTGCTTTTGAGTCAGAGGGGTACAGTGATCAGCATTGTGACTGGGTCATGAGCCCTATACCCCTTTCCATCTGGATACTGGTTACCAACATATGCGTATTCATTGCTTCCCATTCAAATGACTTTCAGGCAGGTTAATAGGCAGCTTACTAAAACTGACCCTGACTCTAAGCTCCGCCAGAGCCGTGATTGACTGGAATAACTAATATTCTCTCTATATAGTGCTGTGTTCAATAATAATAACATACATTTTTGATAAGCGAACAATAGTTGAAATATTCATAAGTAGCATGTTCCATTTTTCTTCTATCGCGGCTTTATGCATACCCACAAACAATGCTTAATCTGGAGATGCTCATTGCTTCCGTGACATGCTGTAACCTTCGAAATAAATGTAATATTTTATAAATGAGTAATACAAATAGAATCCGTTTGAAGAAAGAGCTCATTTTATGCCACACAAGGACACACATATTGCTTTCCTTCAGGAAGTAATGTGATGTATATGCAATGCTCATCTCTGCTTGTAATGCTAAATTTGGGGATTGAATACTGATGTCCACATTACCAGCAATCATTTGACTTGTTCCTCGGCTTTGGAGGCAGAAGGCAATAGAGTCAAGGCATAGACAATATTGTAGATGGTGGAAAGTAATACACATCTCACTGAGGCTCGAAATGATTTCTGTGTCCCTGGAGATACTTGCATTTCAGGCAACAGAATAAACTTCTCCGAATGGATTCTGTATAATTCTGTATTAATGCACCTGTAGTATTTATATAGTCAGTAGAGGACAAGACCTTGAATTAGACATGCGATATACACGAACAGAGAGGGTTCCATTCACCCTTAAACTCGTCAGGGCTGAGAACAGGGAGATGGAGGAACCGTGGTCATTGGGGCAGGTGCTAGGTTTCTGGGCACCCTAGAACAAAGCAACACCCCCACCCCCCGATCCGGTTCACATAGGAGAGGGGGTGCTGTCATTCTATAGAGGAACAACACGCGCCCTCCCAGACTGGTTAGTTATTTACTTATATATGGAGGTAGTGAGGGGGTTCTTTTGCAGGTCACCTAAGATTGCCTAATGGTAGCACCGGCCATGCTGGTCAATATACTTCATGGTAGCTGACCAGTCAATTAGGTATTGTATCTAGACATAAGGGCGATCCTTGGCAAATCAAGGGACTGGCGTGCTCCTATATATATTTTGATTGTGTTGTTTGTGTTTATTGTCAGATACTGTCATGCAAGATCAGGTATGTGCAGCCCAAACACCTGTTCTGGTTCCGATTTAGTGTCAAAGTCAGCATAGGTCTTCAGTCAATGATGGGTTGTACTGACAGTGGTTCACACATTAACCATGTGTATGAAGTCAATGCCAACAATAAATGGAAGTGAGGAACCTAGATATATAGCTCCCTCCTTTCCCTTCCCTCTCATAACAGTCAGGTCACAGGGAATAAGCCGAAGGGGGTTTAGCTAGGTGGTGGGAGTTAAAGTTCACATCCAGGAAAATGGAAGCTGATGTTTTTAGCAGGTTGGCACAATTTAGTTCAGAGTAAATGTGGTTAATCCCTGCAGCTATTAATGGGTGTCCAGGATTTATCATCTTATAGCATTTTAGCTTTATGGTGTCCACCATTTTTGGGCAGCCCCCTATCAGCAGCACCCTTAGGCATGTGCCTCACTTGCTAAATCTATGACATTGATAGCAATAGACAGATGATTTAAGCGTTCATAAGTTCTCTGATTCTGGAGCGCTGGATAAAATGAGAAAGGGAACATAGGGCCAGATTCAGATTTACACTCTCGTGATTTACACTCATGACTTACACTCTCATGGGTAAAACCATGTTGAATTGCAGGGGGGGGGG
>JABWIB010000171.1:79578-98107 GCA_016617825.1 Platyplectrum ornatum | reverse complement strand
TTGGGGTGCCACGACGCTCTCATTGGGGTGCCATGGAATGTTTTTCCAACGTGGTGGCACATTGCTAGTGTTACATAGAAGCACAATTTTACGTCTTGTATAGGAGCAACACAAGATTTCATATCAGTGTGAGGTTTTTCTGTCTTTGCCTAAATAGTTATTACACTATTCTGATTAAAAAACTTAAAAAAAAGGGAAATTTATGTCTTAAGGGTGCCTTGAAAAATTATGGGGACTCTAAGGTGATTTGACTGAGATTGTTTGGGAACCACTGGAGTAGAGGATAGTTTTGGGATGAGTACAATAAATAAATGTGTACTGTGCTAATTAGGTATGTGTGATAAGTTCGACATTATTAAAAATTAAATAAAAAGACACAAAAGGTAAAATACAGTGTAGCACATATACACTAAAACAAACATACTCGAATGTAGTTGAACAATATGCAGCTTTTACAAAGATCTAGAAGCGGAACCTACTTCTGATCTAGAGTTGGAGAGAATATTAGTTGAGAGCCAAAGGTTTAAAGGCTAGAACTGCCTTTATTAATTAGTTTATTAATTGGTGATTATTAATTACAGTGTTTCTACCCTTTAAAAAAAATCAGCCAAAATAAGCCCTACCCCACAAATAAGCCCTGCCCCCAAAATAAGCCCTAGCGAATCCCTGTTTGTAAAAAAAAAAAGCAGGACTGAGGGGAATGATGCGTATAAAAGTAGGACTGTTTATATAAATCTCTGTCATAGTTAATTAAAATAAGACCTACCCCGAAAATAAGCCCTATGGTATTTTTTTGGACCAAAAAAAAAATAAGTCAGTGTCTTATTATCGGGGAAACACGGGTAGAACATATCACAATATGCAGATGTTCTACAGCGCTTTTCTCTTTTTCTTAATGGATGAGGAAGGTTTTTCCATGCAGGATTAGCAGTACTTAACCACCAAACCCACAACATACTGTAAATATACACCCATCCCCTTGCCCCTTAGTGTAAATTCAGTGGGAGGGGTAGGACCAGCTTAGGGGATTGATATCCAGATGGTTGAGGATATGAGAATTCTTGGTGCATGCACATGCCTACTAAATCACGCAACTTCCGCAATCTGTGCTCATAGGTCCGGTGTAGCACGGAGACTTGGATCAGGTCCTAAGTAATTTCCCTCCACTATATATATAGTATATATATATATATATATACATCCAACTAATTACAAGATGCAAACACCCATCTACTTACAAGTTACATTTGAATAAGTTGAAGTTCAATGCTCTTGGTTTATTCTCACTAATTCTAAAAACTATTAGGACCTAGAAGTGTTCTGAGTAGACTATTTTGCGGTGTACGACAATAACACCTGAAGGATTGCACTTCATTGCTTCGCATTTAGATCCTGCAGGCACAAAGCACATTACAGTTTTATCTGGAACAGAATTAGGTGGATGTGTAACATTCACATTTGACTCTTGCTCACTACGGCCATTACTGTCTGTCATCTCCGTGAGGCCAGCTACATTACGTTTAACTAGCACAGTGATAAATAAAACATTTGTACATTTATTTAGAGCCTGGCTTTTGTACTCGCCGTATGGTCACTGGGCTGTGACTCAGGTGCGCACATGAAATGACAACAGCTGGTAATTGTAACTTGCTCATTCAGTGCTGGACTCAACGCTTCCATTTATCTGATTTTTTTTTTTTTAACATCCCAAAGAGATGATTACAAGCGGCTGTAAGAAGCGAAACCTGTAAAATATGTTCCTCTGTGCGGTTAATAAGGTTTGTGTGTTATGCAGATGAAGGACAATTGGCCCAATACTTGTCCATAACGAACATTCAACCAATCTTATAGCATTGAGATTAAATAACTTGTGTCATTATTTGTTAGAGGACATTGCGCTGAATCCAGGATATGGAGAACATGTTGTTTTCCGCAGCCTGAATTTGGAAACTGGCCACAAAATAGAGTTTGTCTTCACACTCTATTTTGTGAGCATTATGTAAATTAGATGACCTATGCAAAGTATTTAGTTTACACAGAGGACATGTGAATACTCTAGGCACGCATTAGGTACACACAGGGGCAGAGGCGGCCCTAGGTATAGGCCATGTAGGCGGCCGCCTATGGCCCCGCGGGGTCAGAGGACCATAGGGGCCCCGCTCCTATACAGTCCTCATTCGCCGCCTGCCGTCATCGCTGCATACTGCCTTGGCCTGCGCTATGAGCTATGTCGATGCTTTCCCGGCAGCCGCAGCTTTGTATATGTAACAACGCCAGTGTGACCTCAGGTCATGTTGGCGTTGTGTGTTGGTGAAACGAGCGCACCGCAGTCGCGCTGAACATCCCATGCTGCATTCCCCCCATGCTACAGAGCCCTGTCAGGCACATAAGAACGTGTGTGTGTATATATATATATATATATATATATATATATATATATATATATATCTATATATATATATATATATATATATGTGTGTATATATATATATATATATATATATAATATTATTAATATTATTTAGCGCCCCTCCCCCCCAAAGAAACAAACAAACAAAAATTTTGCCTAGGGCCCCGCAAAACCTAGGGCTGCCCCTGCACAGGGGGCGGGGGGATGGATGGTAATGGTATGGTAAGGGCTGACTCCTGCACCACCTTGTGTTTAAGCAGATCCGATGTGGAATTTTTAAGGTAGGATCCTGAGTGTGGATACCCCTCCATATGGGGGAAGTGGACTTTTCCCCTCCCATAGCGAGGGGAATCATCTTAAGACATATTAGTTAGTCTGGATCTAATCCAGTGTAATTTGAGACTGCATGGATATAGTTATGCAGTAAGAAAGCAGTAGACCTACACACTTTATAATGTTTCTAAAATAACTCGTATGATTGGATGGCTCCACCACATGTAAAATTTGGGACATTTCAAGTCAAAGACATACTAGATGTAACAGCACACAGGTTGTGCTGCCAGTGACAATGGATATCTTCTGCATTGATACGCCACCTAGCTGTTACTGTCGGAATTGCAACTTTTCACAGCAAACGCTATAGCAAATTATCATGCTTTCTGGATAAACCCAGCGCCATGGCTGTATTTTATATACGTTATAAAGTTTCACATCTGTAAATTACTGGCAGGTAACACAATAATCGGGCAAGTGGAAGTGGGAGGTCTGAGTTTTTATAGACCAAAGAAGAGGCGTTATAACATCAGGGAATAACTAGATAGATCCTGGAAACAGAGAGAATTAAAGGAGCTGTCCATCAGTCAGAATACTGTATCTCTTGAGCTTAAATTGCATTAATTGCATAAGAGTACATGTATCAGAATGTATTTCTCTCAATCCAGACTTAAGTAAGATGACGTGTGATCAGAAGTGGTTGTGTCTTGGTACTACAATATAGAGTGTGTTTGTTTAGATACATTTGTCTATCTACATCAGTGTAAAGCAACCTGCTGCTCTCCAGATGTTGCAAGCTACAAATCCCAGCATGCTTTAACTTTTCTAACAGTTGCCTACCTCTGGTCTACATTGTAAGTTGGTAGTGTTTAAGTAGCCCCTGGTTATCAGATATATATTAGTACCAGTGGGAGTGGTTAGCTGAGTCATTGTACTGATGCAAGTAAATGGACATGGACTTTATGGACCAATCTTTTCCGTTACTCATCTGAGATGTGTGTGGAGAACATAAGATAGTGTTCTGGATGCATTACTGGTCAATTTTCCATTTGTATGAGGGAAATACATTCAGAAGATATAATTGGATCTAGAAATGGAAAACTTCTGTAGCTATAGTTCATACAGATAGTTCTACGATCTTGGAGAAAACTCATTCCAGTCCCTCTATCAACGGTCTTGTTGCTCTTAAGTCTAATTAGGTGGATATGCATTGAGAATCAGGAATTCTGGGACATCTCTGAGCGTTAGCAAGTGAAAAGCTTTTACAATGCAAATTAAACTCACATTACAGCAAAGACTTATGATCCACATTACTTGGGACAATGTAGACATGGACAACACCATGACAGGGAAATTGTAGTCCAGGCTTGTCCAACCTGTGTCCCACCAGGTGTTGCAAAACTCAGTCCCAGCATGTTTTAACTACATAGACATAGTTTGTTCCTGACAAAGAATGCTGAGACTGAGAGTTTTCCAACACCTGGTGGGTCACAAGTTGGACAAGCCTGTTGTAGGTAGACCTTGGTGGAATTGACAAGAGGAATAAAAATATGGCAGAAATTAGACGTGGACAAGGATGGATGTGGAAAAAAGTGGACATGGACAGGACTTTTCTAAAAGGAACATGTACATAAACAAGACTTTTACAAGGGGAAATGTCATGTGGAATATAGACATTGTGGAATGTAGAATTGGGCAAACCTTAAACAAGAACAAAATAGACATGTTGAAATGTTCATCTTGAAGATCTTGGAAAAGGGTGATATATCTTGGTGGTACATGAAGAATAGTGGTTGATTAAACATTACGCACATCAATCAAATTAATGGTAAAACAAATAGTGGGGGAGGGTGATTAGGCCTAAGGCAGGTGGAGTAAAAGGAAGGCGTCTGTACCTTGCCATACATTGCCAAACCTTCTGAATGTCTCCATCCATAGCTTAAGACCCTCAACAAATATACACAGGAATGGAGGCACGTAGTATTGTGTCTAGGGTCAGGCAAGCACATAATTGTTTCACTGAAGAATAAATATGTGAAACATTCCTTTTCTAGAAAGAGGTATGGTGCCAGTGGTAGGCCAGATATAGATATAGTAATGTGTACGCTGACTTTCATAGATAGACTTATTTATATAACGAAACAGATTTTTAACACAAAAAGTCATGTTACTAATACACCACATTGAGTCCCTTCTGTACTGTTTCCTGGCTATATTCCGAATTACACCTTGACACGCTGCCATGGTTTCTTGCATCCTCTACACCCCATCTTTAATGTCTTTTTAATTGCAAGCCGTCCAGTTTGGGAGCTTATCTTTCCCACTCACTGTTAGTCATTAATATGCGTGGAGACCTCTGCCATAAGCCAACCTCTTTGACGAGAAGCCAGTTAGAAGCACTGGTAAGAAAAAGTTCAGATGATGAGAAAAGAAGTGACAGCAGCGTTTTCCGAAATAAAAAAAAAAACTTGGTGCCTGACCCATGACAGCTCCTCTCGACGCCGTCTCTGCCTCCGGCTGGAATCTTGCCTTCGCTTGTGAGACTTCAGATAGAAAACGGCATTGAAATCTCATCATGATGAAGGCCTAATACAGCAAGCATAGCATTTACTGATTTTCCATAACGTTTTATGTCATAATACTCTGTCATCGATTGGTTAATGATCCCTTATTGCTGAATCAAAGCATTAAAACTTCATTGGATTTAAAAAGTCTTTAAACCCACTATTTGACAATGGAACGCAGCGAAACTGGAGTGAAATAATACATTTGTCTATCGTGTCTTCTCTGAAAAAAAAAGCTGCAATCTTAGGCAAGCATAAAGAACTAAGCAGCCGCATAGAATTCTAAAGTGGATCCATGAGCAGGGCTGTCATCAGGGAAGGGATTCTAGGCAGGGCCGTAACTAGGGTGTTGCAACAGGTGCCACCGCCCAAAGTGAGGGGTAGAGGGTGAATGCAGCTGGTCATAATAGCTACAATTGCTGGGAGGGTTCTGTAGAGCATTCCCCTTAGTACCCGAATATTAGACAGGGAGATGTCATTATGTTACTCCCTCATTGGCTGCTCATCACCGCCCTATTACCTGTAGTTCTTGTTCACCTGGAGTCGGCTCAGCTGTAAGTAAGTAAGTGTAAGTGTAAGTGCTTGTGTGTGTGTGATGGTGTGTCTGCAGGGCCAATAGTAAAAAATTAATAAATAACGGGGGGGGGGGGGGTGTTCGGCAATATTTATATAATAAGAGGACTTTCTCCTCCCCACTGCCCCCCGCCCTTGACTGGATGGGCCGCGTCACTGCCGTCACTCTTTATGTTTCTATGTTTCCAAGGTTTGAATCTTACATATACAGATCCATTTTTCAGATTTCTAAAGCCTGGATCTGGTATAGAGAGCTGATGCTCAGGAAGGACCTGTTAAAAACACGACTTCTGTGTGGGTACCACACACATACAGACATAATACCTATATACATAAAATACAATATCTGTATTTTTGTCAGTGTATGTATATGGGATAAGTACTGAAAATGTAAGTGAATGTGGTAATGTGGGTGCTGTTTTTTTTTTTTTTTTGGGGGGGGGGATAACATGTACCTGCTCTGGTGCAGCATCAGAGCATTTTACTTCGGGGTGCCCCCCCTCTTCCCCTCTCTCTTTACCCCCCCCACCCCCCTTGACAGTTCCCCCTCTAGTGTGACTGTGCGAGGGGAGAGCGCCCTCTGTACATTTTGGGGGACTTTGCCCCTCCCCTGTTCTGAGGCTTATGTCTGGACCCAGCGGCAACCCTAGGCATAGGCCGGGGTCAGGGGACCTTAGGGGCTATGTCTTCCGCTGACATCACCACCGTCTGCCTTGGCCTGCTGGGGAGCAATGTAGATGCTTTCCCAGCAGCCGTCATCGTGTAAAGACGCTGGCATCAGTCATTTTTAAAATTAATAATAAGAATTATTATTATTTACGTCCCCCCCCCCCAATTTTTGCCTAGGGCCAGGCGAAACCTAGGGTCGCCCCTTTCTGGACCCATGACTTTACAACACACATAGCAATCACTGTTTACCCTACAATCTGGCAGCAGTTGACAAGTTCAAATAAAGCTATTACCCATTCATTCCCATTCACACTTCATTCACCTTTGTGCAGAAAACAAAACACAGTCTTTGCCCCCCCCCCCCCCCCCAACAAAACAGCTAGTTTTGTTGGGGAGGGCAAGAGTACAACCTCTATTACATATAGATTTATTTTATAGCTCAAACTATAGTTCCAGGGTCTTAACCAAGAATATTTCAAATAAAATAATATGATATATTCTAAAATAGCATTATTATTATTAAAATGAAAGAGCAGAAGACTTTCGTTAGGAATGGGTTAAACATGATATTATGTTTTGTTTTGGTTTTTTTTATGTTTTTTTGTGTTTTTACATAAAAATATTCTACAGTTCACCAGTTCTCATTAAAAAAATAAATGTTTTGTGTGTGGCCGCCATGTCTTTCATAAATGGAAGCAGACTAATCATCTCCACTGTACATGTGTAATTATGTGTATCTGTTTGTACAGAATAGTCATTTATTACAGGTCACATGGCGGCCAATAACACCCAGCCTTTGGATCGCCTCACTTACAATTACTAATTAGATCATTTTGTAATTGTCAGGCACATGCCATCCTGGTATGTTATGCTGCACTAACAGATGGACATATTTCCAGCTTCCTAATGTAGTAGAGTCCATGGTTCCCCTGTAGGGTCAGAGATATGTAAATACAGTTATTATAACTGACATATTAACATCAGGCTATAGAGAGAAAATATTCAAATACTGTATATCTTTTACAGTTTTCATTCATTTTTAATTTTGGAAATGTTATTGTTTATAATCACATTAGACTATTGGTCCCGTAACTTGTATTCAGGGCCGGGTTAAAGGTCCCATGAAGGTCCATTGGAGTGGCCAGAGATCCGTGGGTGTGACCACTGTTGTTTGTGGAGGTCAATGATATGTGGGCCGCTTAACGCACTGGACCAGGTTCAGACTTTAGGCACTATTGACTTATTCACAAGTTACTCAAGAATGGGTAAAACCATGTTGAATTGAAGGGGTTAGTGTTTGCATGCAGGGAGAGTACAGTACTTTATTTTTGCTTATTGCACACCAGCGGCATCTGAATGTTTTTTTAATGGAGGACAGCACTTTACCCGAGCAGACAGCACTTTACCCGATCAGACAGCACTTTACCCGATCAGACAGCACTTTACCTGATCAGACAGCACTTTACCTGATCAGACAGCACTTTACCTGATCAGACAGCACTTTACCTGATCAGACAGCACTTTACCCGAGCAGACAGCAGTTTACCCCATCAGACAGCACATTACCTGATCAGACAGAACTTTACCCGATCAGACAGAACTTTACCCGATCAGACAGCACTTTACCCGATCAGACAGCACTTTACCAGATCTTACCTGGAACTTCAGCACCTCACTGCGCTCCAATGGGGTATTGGGGACAGTGACTCCTTCACACTTCAGGGGGGGGCGTTTTGCCCCCTCTCCCTCCCCCTATTCCGAATCCTATGTTGCACACAAATACCATGACCAGCGTTACTGCTACACTGTTATTAGAGTTGTAAGTCAATAGAGCCTAAAGTCTGAATCTGGTCAACTGTTCCCTTATTCATTACACTAGGCCCTCCATCATCAACCTATACCCTCATTCACTACACTATGTTCTAATTCATCATACTGATATGATAAGCTGCAGCCCTTTTTGACAGTGGAGGCCTGAAGCTGTGGTGCCATTGGTCCCATTGTTATAATGGCCCTGCTCTTATTGCTGTCACTTTTGTTTTTGTCTATAGTTATCTCCATGAATACGGAAACAGTTTTTTTCTTCCTATCTCACGTCTTTAGTAAATGTCACCAAACCAATCAATAAAAATGATCATTATAGTCCCAATGGCCTTGGCATGTCTACAATTTACCTATCTTTAAGTTACTGGCCTATATTCCGCTTCTCTGACTGTGTTATTTCAAAATCTTTTTTGGTAAAATAAAATATATACCTTATATACAATTTTTCAGCCTAAAATTGACCATTACTGATACATTTTTAACTTTATGTTCAAATTTCTAAGACAGTGGTTCCCGAGCCGTGCTCCGCAGCTCCCTTTGGTGATGTAATGCGCTCACCAGGGTGCCGCGGTTATGCCAAATTATATTATTAGGGCTGGCGACACAGATAACATGGTTGCCAGTCCATACATTATTCCTACTGTGTAGGCACATAGAACTGTGTAGGACCTAAACAGTGTTACATGCATCCCGGGTGACTTACAATGCGGGATCCTGACTCAGGATTCCTGAAGTATTGTTATTGATATATCTCAATTTATCTCGAGATGAACCTGACCCGCATCTTATATGACTCGCCATTAAGCATTTCTGACTCACCTTTCTTCTCCTCTCAGTCTATGGTGTATGTTTTTAAGGTCTACTCATATATTTCGACTGCCACTTTTAAACTTTGACATCAGGATATATAAACCATGCTATTCCTGGAGTATTATCCAGAAATACCATAACTATTACCCATTCAAAAACTTATCTTTCCCTCCTCCCTCCCTCCTTCAAATGTCACATTTTTAATGGCAAAACATAATATAAGTTCTGAAACCTTAATAAGAGTGTGAGATTTGTGACTTGTGTCTATTGTGCAAGAAAATATTACATTTCATGTCAAAGAAACAAACAAGGGAATAAAGGACTTGGCTGTATTGTATAGCACAAAGGAACAAACTGTTTTCCAGTCAATTAGCATTGCCATAAAAATGGTAGAATAGGTGCTGAGTTGTCAAATGGAAAGGGCTGTTAATAGGTGGGGAACAGAGGTCTATGGACTGGATCCAGACTTACATACTATTGAACGTATGAGTTGAAAGTTACGAGTGGGCAAAACCATGTTGAATTGCAGGGGAGGTCAATTTTATTAGTTGAATTAGTATTACAGGTGAGAGATGATGTTTCCAGCCCAAGTCTAATAACAGTGTAACAGTAACGCTGGTCAGTATCTGTCTGCAACATGCAACAATAAAGTATTCTCCCTACATGCAAACACTGACATTCATTCCCCTCCTGCAATTCACCATGATTTTACCCACTCGCTCGTAGCCTCAGTAATACGTCTGAATACAATTCAATGTGTATACTTTAGGGTAAGAAAATTAGAAAATTGAAAAACATTTTGTAAATACCATAGGCCAAGGGTTTATTCTCTCAGAAAATAGACAAAATGCCAAAAGATCTAAGCGCTACAAGCAGCTTGGATGTCCGTGTACGATGGTTGCTGACCACAACCGCACACACAGTCCAAATACAAATCAAATGATAGAGACTGTAAAACCAAGAGATAAAAAGTTCTTGTTCAACTCAATCAATGTCCAAGGTCATATGAGTTTTACAATGATTTTTTCCTAATCAACAGTACACACTTGGAAAGAAAACCTTTTTTAATTCGGAGTCTCAATCCTTCTTTATATTTGTCCTCTTCTTCAGTTCTCTTCGTTATCCAGCCACACTCAAAAACAAAGAGACAGAAAATAGTGTAGATTGTTTCCTAATTCACAATTATTGGTCAGCAATTGCACTCACAAAGACACGTCTTGAGTTTGAAGCTCTTGGGTCACACTTTACATCTTCTCTGTCCTCCGTCTCAATATTCCTGCTGAGACTTGTACCCAGCGACTTGGGGTTATAAAGAAATAATGCTAGGTCTTGGGGCCCACCAGAGGATTCTCCTGTTCTCTGGTGGGCGCCAAGACCTAGCATTATTTCTTTATAACTGAGGGCGGACCCCAAGAATGATTTCCTCTGGTGGGCCCAAGATACCCCAGTTCGACACTGCTTGTACCTCCCAGATTAGGATCTGTTTACACTTGTCTCCTTTTGGGGACGAGGCACCCCAAAGTGGCACGTAAATTGCTCAAATTCAAGACGTGTAATTGCTGACCAATAATTGTGAATTAAGAAACGATCTACACTATATTCTGTTTCTTTGTTTTTGAATGTGGCTGAATAACGAAGAGAACTGAAGAAGAGGACAAATATAAAGAAAGATTCAGACCCCGAATGAAAAAGGTTTTCTTTACAAGTGTGGACTCATGGTAAAACTTATATGACCTTGGACATGGATTTAGATGTATAAGAACTTTTTAACTCTTGTTTTTACAGTCTGTATCATATGATTTGTATTTACATTTTCTTTTTGATAAGTGCGTTACTTGTACACTTAGTAGTTATACAAAATACAATAAAAATATTAAATATTTAGAGGCTAAAAAATCATGTGATCTCATATAACACAAAACTTTTTAATCCACACTAACCCCCTTGGCCTGTTTGCTAGAAGATAACTAAATTGCATATAGTGTTATTTTTCCGAAACAAATGAAACTTTCCATATTACTTAGAACTAAGTTGGCTGCTCTTCTGTACCAGAAAAACAACTTATTCCATAAATGTCCTTTATCAAGTAACCAGAAAGGATGTGTATACCAATAATGACATTATGGATGCATTAGTCAGACATCCATATAAATATGAAACATGTTCCTACAATTATGCCATTTTTCTTGTAAGATCATGTCGTAAAGAATTTTGTATCATCTTGACAATGTCCACCGCAGCGGCTTGTAATATATATTCTTATCCATGACTGTACATGCCGGGTTTTTTCCTATTCTTTCTCTTGAACAAGGCTGTAATTATCTTTTGATTATCTTGTAATATATTCTCTGTTGTGCTCTACTACATTATTATCATCACGGAAAATAATGCTAAATTATTTTTCCGATTGCTTGGACTAAGCCAAGAACATACTTTTGGGAACTAATTCTTAACAAAAGTATGTGATGCAAATTTGATAGCACCCAAAGCACAATTACTTTTACTCAAATTAGCTGTTTCACTCACCTAACAGCGAGTTTGGCAACATTTTTACATAACTCTTAGCAGCCAACAGGTATAAATATATTTCTATAACAAACAGAACTGCATCTGTGATTACACAAATCATCAGAATTAACATATCTTCCACTATTCATAGGTGCTCGTGTCAGACACAATATACATTTGGATGCTAGACGTAAGGTCATCGGTTGAATAATGCATTTGTACTGAGCAGAAAGGTTGGAATTGTTTTTGTTTTCCTTTATAAAACTTACATTTCACAAAATATGACACATAGGGCAAAGTCACTTCATGGCACTTGAAAAAAAACAAACACTAAAAGCACAACCCCCCCCCCCCCAAAAAAAAATAAAAATACAAAATAAACTAAATGGACTGTTACCTGTTACTGAAATAGCTTTACACGTGAAAATAGTAAATGGCAGTATACACATATGATGACCGGAAAAAGGGTCTTTCGACCATTACATTCTTGTTCTACAGCCACATTCTGTGCCTTTTCCGCAACCCTTTGGAAAAATGGTTCATTGTTTCGTTGTGTGCCCCTACACTTTTGTTTTTTTTTTACATACATACCTACTTGACATACATACTGGACATACATACTGGTATGGTTATCATTTACTGTGCTCCTTGTAATTATCAATGACATTTTTAAATACTTTCTATGTAATTGTAATTGTGATCTCTTTATAATTGAATATTCTTATGCCATACCGTTAAAGGTTATGGTTTTGCATCAAGCAGCATAATATTAATTTAGACAAAAATACAGTTATTGGTGTAAATCTGAATGTCTTTAGCAAAATTGAACCAGTGGCTATTAATTAAAATTGTGTCAATTCTTATGCTGTTTCTATTATTATTTTTATAATTATTATATTAATTATTATTATTATTATTATTATTATTATTTTTTTTTTTTTTTTATTATTAATAAGATATAATAAAAGATATAAACATGGAAATAATAATAATAATAATAATAATAATAATAATAATAATAATAATAATAATAATAATAATAATCAAAACAGCACAAAACAACACAATTTTAATTAATAGCCACTGGTTCAATTTTGCTAGTTTTCCATTGTTTCTGTATTTTATGTTGTATTTTTTATAAACAACACACATACACACACAAAATCATAATCAGAATTTGATAAATGATTTAATAAATAAAGTTGACTCAATAGACAACCATTGAGGTCAATACTATACACTGCAATAGTAATAAAAACAACAATATCTATTGACTGTAATGCTATTACAAGCCTGTGCTCCAACATTAATACCCAAATGTTTAATTAGTTTTTTGACGTCTTATTTTCAGACGTATGTTTATTTTATTTTCCCTGCTGTATTTTTAAAATGAAACATTGTGCAATACGTATTAGAGGAAGTGATTTGTGTAGGCAGAACTAGAAGAAATTATAGAAGGTCAAGAAATTAATTTTGTAACCAAGGTGATAACATTTTATCTTTACATAATATGACTTTGGATGAAACTGTAACTAAGTACTGAATTTTAATAAACAATGCTGGATCTGTACAGTTGCTTAAATGGTAAATGATTAAAATAATCATAAACACTTACATGTTTCAACACAAATACACTCACATATTCCATTTTTATGTCTATGTAACTACATTCTGTGGATATTCAATATATTACACTAATAACGAGAAGGTTTTACTTCATTGAATCCAAGGACAGTCAATGGAGGTGAGCTAACGTAGATAGATGTCACCTGTATTATATATACATCATTTCTTTCAAATTGAACAGCATCATATATACTATATAAATGGAAAAAAGTGTTTAATACATATATTACAATATATTTTGTGTGCTATTGTTGCCAGTTATATAGTCATAAAATGTGGACTTTTTGTCCAAAAATTGTCCGAAAATGTGATCCATAGTCCATGTTGTTCATTTATCAATGACTATGTTGACTACGGATGGGTGAATAGACAAAGCATGTACAGTTGATCAATAGAAAAAAGACAATGAATGTTTTTGAATGGTCCAGAAACATTAGTCATATTTATGATCAAGAATGTGCAATGTTGTATTCAATAGGATATGTTGGAGGTCTGATTAGTATTACTACTAATTGTTATATAATGTATTTGACCTTGGCTTTGTATATTCACCCATCCTTAGCCATGACATCTCCAGCTGCCTCTAATTGTGGTCAAAATGCTCTGCCCTGTGGCTTCTCGCGCTTAAGATAGTTTAGTGCATCCAGGAAAACATGTCATTTGAGAGTTCCTATGTTCATGGTAACAAAATTCACTCTGTGCAGAAGTAAATAAGCCCCTTCGAGGTTTGACGTCTAGATAAGAATGTTAGAGGTTACAACTATTTAAAACTATTTTCAGAACCCTGGTGAATATTTTTTTCTTCCTTTCATCTGAAGAACCCTAAAAATTCCTCTCTTTTCCTCTTTTACACTCTCTCTCTTCTACATCTCTTGAATATCAGCCTGGAGTGCAGGGCACTTTCACTACCTTTTATGACGTAGCAGGTGATGTCTTAGCTGGAGGCAGGGATAGTCAACTTTCCCTCAACCTACTCCCCTCCTGTGCTGAAGGAGCTCTTTTCGGCAACGGAAGCAGGGACTCGACTATGGTAAGTAATCCCACCTTTAATCTGCATCTCTAATAACTTTGTATTCCATCCCAAAGGAGTAATCTGATTGTCCTTGCTTTATGGATACCTATGCTTACAATTTGTGCGAATGCCAGGGTAAAGGGTGCATAGACATTCTGTAATCCAAGGTGCGGAATTGGAGATGTGTCTCATAGAGTTTGTATGTTGTACGCCTGGGAATGAGGATTAATGGCTGTTGTTTTGCCTTTCTTGGAAAGCTTTGCTCTTTCTTCCCTCTTTATGTATTCTGTAGCATTTTAGAAAAGCTCCAAAGATTGTAAGGATTTTCTCTCTTCTCTTGCTGCCTCCTGGGTACCTATTAAACCTGACAAGATGTCAGAGATATTGCACAACAGGCCAAGAGAGGGTCACGTGAAGGTTGTAGGCCTTCCGGAAACTTCATTCTACACCATTTTTTAACTTTTTCTCTTTTTTTTCCTCTGTAAATTCTCTGCCACCGCAACGGTGTGTCCCATCATTTTACAAAAAAAAAAGTATCAGCAAGAGGCAGCAAGGCGTAATACATAAATCAAAGTACAAGAACATGATCACAACCTTTTCAATGCAATCTTCTGTAGCCTGATGGATGAGAGACTGTCAGTTCTTTAGCCCAAAGTCAAACATGTGTGAGATATGTGAGAAAAGGGCATTTCAGATCCAGGTACTTCAAGATAAATGGCCATTGTGGTGCTTTCCATCTGCTCAAAAAGGTCTCTAATGAACATATATATATATATATATATATATATATATATATATATATATATATATATATGTGTACACACACACAGTTCTTAGAGATTGAATAATTCAAGATGGAAAAGGATAACATGTCTTCTTTTCAATAGCCAAAGGTTTTATAAGTTTTGCCGGTTGTACTTTAACATCTTATTTCACAGGATATGAATTGGGTGGTGCAATAGTCAGATGAGTTTTTAGTCTCTGTGGGGTATATTTAGTAAGCGGGAGATTGCGGTGAGATTGGAAAGTGAGGATGTTGCCCGCAGAAACCAATCAGATTCGAGTTCACATTCTCCAGAGTGTTAAATGAAATGAGAGCTTGAATCTGATTGGTTGCTATGGGCAACATCCCCACTTTCCAATCTCACTGCAATTTCACCACTAGATTTAATGTTTAAATGTTTAATGAGTATTATTATTTTTTTATTATATGGCACACTTCTCATATTATCATTTAATAAGATGCATAGAGATTATTATACTTCTTTTTATTACATAGTTTTTACATTTGCATTTTTATTATGCAACATAAGCTGCAAAGTTTAATGATAGGTCAACATTTCAAGGCTGATTCCACTGAGATGGCTTTTCCTGTACTCTATCTATAGTGTTCCTATGAGCGTTACATTTATAAATGATTGTATAAGATAACTTCTTGCTGTCATATCAACTTGGAAGCACTTTGGAATATAGCATTTCATGGGTATCTGGTCAAATAAGACATTTATTCACAAAAAATCAATTTGTCAAATTTTGCTATATCCAAGGTGATGTTAAACAAAACATACAAAGTAGTTTGTCAACCATTAATTCCCATATTCTACCCCTGTATCCATACTTTCACCAAGGACAGCTCTTGTTTGTCTGAGTCTTGTATTCATCTTACATAAACAGTTTTTGTCCACCAAAAACCTGTCTAATGGTTTTTGAAGCTTGACGAATATGACATTTTGTTTGCTCCTGTATTAATTCTATATCAAATGCCCTATTTTATGTGGTGTAAAGTATTCTGACTTATTGGTCTACAGCTACAAATGTAAGATATTTCACAGTCCTCTTACGTGCTAAGAACCCACCTGCATTATAGACATGAGCAAATGTGCTCAAATTGACAATTTCCTCTTGGTCTTGGAAGCAATATTACCAGCACAACATTCTTCTAGGTTTATCATATGAGGTCTAAGACAGATGTGAATTAGATTGTTAACTGAACTGTCCTCTGCCTGAAGAAGATTCTGGACAGGGATTAAATGATAGCACACCCTTTAATAGCCAGACAATTATTGGAACATCACGTTTATCAACTTTTCTATTATAATTCCACTAAGCTCAGCAAAATATTCAAAACTTTAAAAGAAAGAATAATGGTATGATAGCACACCCAACAAAACACTAATAAAAAACTTCCCAACTGGATCCCGACTTATTACTGATGCAAGCTTATTACTGAGTTCAGATGTACAGTAGAGGGGCAACGGGACCACCAGGACCCCAACAAAGTCTTACACACTAGCACAACAGAAAATGTGGTCATTCAGAAATGAGAATTGTGTGATTTTCATACATCTTCCCCCCTCCCACCTGGACTACTCGCATTACACAAACCCTGTCCGGCACAGCGGATGGAAAGACCTCCAGCACAGAGGCCTAGATAATGAATGTCCAATCTGAGCTGGAAATGTCTAGAGAAAGAAAATGCAAAGTAGCAGTATGTAGATGTTTTACATGATCATATAAAATCACAGAATACAATTCAATACCATTTCAAAGTCACACCTTCCTCAAGACACAGGGGTTATATACTTTTAATATTGTCTTGCACAAGTAAATGAGGTGTCCAGTTGAACATAAAGCCATGCATTTGTATTCAGTACCGATGTCCTGGACTAAAATAAGGTACACACTTTATATATTATATTATTGCCATGCAATGCTTTCTAAGACAACTTGTAAACGTTCCACAGGAAAAGTAAAAATCATAGTGTACAGGGGTCATTGTTCCGCTGATTAGAACTACAGATCACGATCTTTGAAAGACACCTAAACCTATGAAAAATGTCATTGTGTACCTAGTTTTAGACATGACCCTTTGCAAGTGCAGCTTTTTACGAATTACCCCCAGGCAGCTCATTGACTACATGCCTCTATCCATACACACCTATGACACATCGGTCAAAGTGCCTGAAAATTAAAATGAAAAAGGGTTTTTGAGCATACACAGTAATAACATAAGCCTTGAGTAATAGCTGTAGATAAATCTTGAAGCGCTCTAATAATAGAGTTATAAACTATAAGAGCCCTCCCAATCTGCATACACAGTGATAACATGAAAATAATGGAATTGATGAGTTTGGTTGTTCAGCATTAGTTGATTGTTCAGGATAATAGTAACTAGACATAACTAGAATGTATGCTGTCACACAAACAACGCTAGAAAAAGCTTTCCCAAGGCCTTAGGTGGACGTCAATTTAATTCTTCTATTCAATTGTTCTTATTCTATTGTTATCCCCTCTCTTTCATCACCCATGACCCTTCACCATGTCACCTTTCCTGATCCCCTTTGTTAGTATTCTGAATAAGATTCTAGACCTTGCAGTTTTTTTCAGTAACGTTTATTAGTAATGTCAACCAAATTCATTAGAATATAAATAAGGTTATAAATAGAACCTCTTAATATGAAATACACTAAGTGTCCTCTGTATGGATTAGGTTAAAGCAGGATACACAATTTATCTACTCAATGATGCACAGTGTCTCCTATAAACACTGCTGTCTAGTTCTGTGTGTATCGTTGATAAATACTACCCATAGACCTTTGCTGCAATGGTGTGCTGCAGTTACATGCTCATCCACAGGGTGGCACTATGCAGAAGTATGAGTGGGAATCAAATCAAACAATGCTAAGCAGTATTAGACAATCATCATTTGATTGGAATGATAATTATCAGGTAACCAAGAGCAAAGCAGGTGCAAGTGTAGAGCTGGACAAAGTCAAATACTGAACTGCAGAGGGGGTATCCTAACTGTACAAATGCAAAGTGTTTTCTCTGCATGCAACAGAATTCAAAATCAAATGCACCATAGTTTTGCAACATTGCCACATGCAACATGGTTTTGCTCTTGTGTACATTTGCACCTAAAAAAAAGGTGTAAGTGCAACTCTTGATCAGCTGCCCCCTCCCCAATATGTCTGCTAGTGGAGATTTGCAGTCTTTATTGCTTAGCTGCAACACATTTCCCAGAGCATCACTTGGTTACCTTCCAGCCCTGCACTTGTTGAGTACAAGCACATATGGGGGGGAATTCAGTAACTGACGAATCTTCTTTTGAAAGATCTTTCGTCAGCGATCGTCAGTGAAGAAAATTCGTCAATGACTGGTGATGTATAGTATTCAGTAAGTGACGAATTTTAATGACGAATTGTAATGGCTGACGAATGCTGACGAAATTGCATTGACGAAAAACTGGAATTCGTCAGG
>JABWIB010000171.1:8175-21565 GCA_016617825.1 Platyplectrum ornatum | reverse complement strand
CAGCGTTACTGTTACACTGTTATTACACTTGGGCTGGAAACATCATCTCTCACATATAATACTGATTGCAATTAATTCAATTTGGCTCCCCTGCAATTCAACATTGTTTTTCCCACTTTTGAAAAATCTTTAGAGTGGAACAATTTATCTTATAGTGTATGGCCAGCTTTACACTCTCATAAGCAAAACCATGTTGAATTGCAGGGTTAAATTTAATTAGTTGCAATCAGTATTACAGGTGAGACATGATGACTCCAGCCCAAACAATACTTAACTTGCTTTTTCTGAACTTTGAATGTGTGTAATCAAATAAAAAACAACTATTGGATAGTTAGTGGAAAAAGAATATAACAGATAAAAGATAAAAAACAAGATAAATCATTTGTTTACCCTACTTTTTCTACACCCATTAACAATAATTGCATAGTGAGTGGACTAGGTGTGCCTGTGATTATTGACTTGTCTTCAAGGGAAAAATTGTTAAATTTTTCACAAAAATTGTACCTAAAAGATAATCTTTCTAGTGAATGGCCACCTTAAGTCTTGAGAGTGTAAATCTGAATCTGGCCCTCAAACTCTTGCTAGTGTTACTTAGAAGCGCAATTTTACGTCTTGTATATGAGTAAAGCTACACTATAAGATAGTCTATAATATAAATAAGATAAGATAAATCGTTCCAGTTGAATGATTTTTGAAAAATTTGTCTGTTTTTCAAAAAAAAAAACGTTCAGTGTATGCCAACCTGCAATAATTCTGCCATTAAGAACCACTTTATAAACTTAAACAAGACTTTTTTTTTTTTAATCGTTTGGAAGTACTAATTTGCATGTTCTTTTTTTTTTTAGCATACAATTATTGTGTAGTATATTCTTAAAAAAAAAAAAAAAAACTTTCCATTTTCCTCCATATTTCCGATTGGACCATTTATCTTATAGTGTATCCTCAGCTTCACACGAGAATTGACGTCATCCTGAAGTAGATCTGTCTATACCTGTATAGTTATTACACTATTTTGATTCACAACCTTAAAAAATAAGAAATGATTTTGTCTTAGAGGTGCCTTGAAAAATGATGGAGACCCTAAGGTGCCTCGACGGAGATAGTTTGGAAACCACTGAGAGAGATAATTGTTTATTTACTTAAAGGCATCTTGTTCTTCTCTCCTGATTGATTCATAAACACAGCGTCTAGCCTGGACATCTTTTCCAACACTGTACAAATAATAAGAATGTTTTAGTGAAATATCCCGCACGTTCCCCGCGGCAGAGGTACAAGCGGCAATCACATCTCAAGTGATTTGCAGCTTAAGCGGGTTTTTTTAGCTGTGGATTATTGTTGTGCTAAACACCTTGAACTGTGTAGTCACTGTTTGTATTCCCGGACTGACATCTGCGAAAACATATTTACTAAGCTCACATTGGCAGGTGCTGGAAGCACGTCCTTCTATTTACACGCCTTGCTTCAAAGTAAAGAAATCATTTTATAGACCATTCAGATGGAATGTGAAAGGGATCCTGTAACGCATTAGACTATATATATATATATATATATATATATATATATATATATCACTGTAAAAATAAAACATAGAGGTGGCACCTCATGGTGCAATATAGTTTTATTTAAAAAAAAAAAAAATATTAAAAATTGTCCCTTACCATTTGGAACCTAGTGCTGATTAAGTAAATCCGGACAATATATACCTGGCCTTGTTAAGGTTCCAACAACTGTAAAGCTGGCCATGCACTACCCATTTTCCTGAAAAATCAGTCGATTTTCAGTGTATGTGAACGATTTTTTCGAACGACCGGCCGATATCGTTCAAAAATCATTTTATAATGATTTTTTTTTTTATGGTATGGTCTTAAATCGTTTTTAAGATTAAAAAAAAAATGTACAGTGTATGGGCAGTTACAATAATTCTGCCATTTAGACCCACTTTAAAAGTATAAACCAAACGATTTTTTTGAAAAAAAAAATTTGTTTTGAAGTACTAATTTGTATATTATTTTTTTTCACATACAATTATTGTACAGTGTATGGCTGCTTCCAATTCCTTAAAAAAAAAAAAAAATTGGTTCATTTTTCATCCTATCTTTAGATTGGATGATTTATCTTACAGTGTATGGTCATCTTCAGACTTTCAGTGCGTGTCTTAATACTGTATCTAAACATTTCCTAATTAATAGAGAACTAATCATATAGCCCATTAAATATGCCGCTGCTTTTGGGAAATTGCAGCCGATGTGGCTTAGCCGGCTTTTTGGAATAGCCCATCCAGGTCTGAACTTGTCGCCAGCTCTCATCCCACCCAAGGCCATGATTTTTTCTGCCTCCAGGCTCCTCCATTACAGTCTTAAAACAGCGATATGGACAAATTTGGACAATATTGGATTTCATTGTGATGAAACTGGCCTTTTATTATATGTGACAAATAGAGAAAAAGAAGAAAAATTGCACAGTGGTTATTTATTTTATTTATTTATTTACACTTATTTATTGGGCGCTACAAAGTGTCCACAGCGCTGTACGATAGGGAATACAGACAGAATGGGTGGGGAAGAGGGGCCCTGTCTGTAAGATTACATTCTAAAGGAGATTGAGGATTAATACATAGCGGCAATTTAGTCAGCTGCTAAGTAACCTACCGGTATGTTTCTGGGGTGAGGGAGGAAACCCGGAAGAAACCCACACAGACACAGGGAGAACATACAAACTCAACACAGATAAGATCATGTCCGAGATTAAAACTCATGACTCCAATATTGGATGGTAGGTAGTGACTGTAGTGAGTGCAGTAAGTGGTTGAGTAAAGCAGGATACACAGTGGAAAGATAACTGTCGGATGGGATGTAGATGCCGGGGGATCAGCCCCATTTTTTACTTCTTTCATATTAAATTATTCTTCAGAAGTTCGAATTTATTACAGCCAGGGCCGGTTATAGGTCTCTGGGCACCCTAGGCAACACCTAGCACCACCCCTCCATCTAAGCCCCCCGACTAAATAAGAGATAGGTAATTTTATAGAGGAGCAGCAGGTGCCGTCCCAGTCTGGCTTATTTACATTCTGGGACATGATATAGCCTGGCAAATAAATGGAGGCAGCATGGGGGGGGGCTTCTGCTGCCCTCTGGACCCAGCGCTACATTGATCGCCTACATTGCCCAAATGGTAGCACAGGCCCTGATTACATCCTCTATGGACACTCCAAATCCAGGACCTGATAATGGGAGGCAAAGTACAGACCTCCTATATTAGGTACGGAAGAATTCTGTGGTCGCCCTGGTTTCTCCTCTGGTCTGTCTCCTCTCCCTCTCTGACCGATCCATATGGTCTGTTTTTTTGCCCTGAAGTGTGTCCTCCTGGCCCTAAAGTTACTAAGCGGGGAGATTGCAGTAGATTAAAAAGTGGGGATGTTGCCCATAGCAACCAATCAGATTCAAGCTCACATTCTCCAGTATGTAAAATGAAACTGAGAACTTGAATCTGATTGGTTGTTAAGGACAATATCCCCTCTTTCCAATTTCCCTGCAATCTCCCTGCTTAGTAAATTTATGCCCTGACCTTTGATTCTTGCCCCTGCCCCTAAGTGACCACCCACCACCCTTCCCTCTGATACCTCCTCTGTTACTGTTCCATGCTTCTTCTTCTTGTTTGTCTCCATTGTTTAACCCGACTCATATTTTACTGTTTATGGTTTCTCCTGTTATGTGTCTGTTACCCCAATAAACGAATGTTTAAAGAAATATCCTGACACACTGGATGTACAATTGTACATAACTAACGTACATGTAATACCATACCATCGTGTCCCGCAAAACACTGTCTAACAATACATTTCTATTCTAGCTACAAGTGAGAAAGTATTTGAGAAATTCCAATGCGCCTGATCTATAGACACAAGTTGTTATTTCCTAATAGCACCATAATAGCGACCCCATCAAAACAAATATCTAAAACCTAATAGAACATTCACAGTAAATAACATCACCAATAATATCACTTGTAAGCCCGTGTCACAGCGCATTCCAGGAAAAACTCACAGCCATAATAGAAATACAAATGATATAATAATAGCCGCTTCTCTCCATACTATAGCTCTCCCCACAGATGAAATGCGTCTCTCTACTAGCTAAGAGTCAATGCGCTACACTACATATGTGAATTCAATTATGACTGAACAAGGAGGGTTTGTCATTCTAGCTACAGGACTTTAAGGATAGAAAATGGAGTGTAGACTTGTTCTTAATACGTTTGCAAATTGAACTTTGAAACCAAATTGAAAGCATTTTCTGCCCCAGATGAGTGGAATTACAGCAGATAAATAGGGACCAGATCAGTGCGGAAGTCAGCTAATGTAATGGGTAGAGCTGGATTCCCAGCAGCTCTGAGTCTCTGCACACGCATCACATGGGGATCCTTCATTAAGACACAATACTTCCTGCAGGTTCCAGCAGATGGGTTGGTTGTGATCACAAGTTGGAACAGTTGGGTTTGGGTGCCAAGTCCTGGGGGAATTGGGCCACCATGTCACCCAGACGTCTTCATCCTGCCAGGCTGTATGTGCACAATTTTATTTAATGTGTCTTATTGCTACAAGTACAAGACTTCTGAACACAGCTGGGGGGAATTCACTAACTGACGAATTATACAGAGATTTTTTTTCGTCAGCGTTCGTCAGTGATCTGAAATTGTCAATGACTGGTGATGTATAGTATTCAGTAAGTGACGAATTGTATTGACGATTTGTAATGGCTGACGAATGCTGACGATATCCCATTGACGAAAAACGGGTATTCGTCTGATGATATTTTAAGAAGTGAAAACTGGTTCATTTAAATTTGAGCAAGTGGAATTTGTATTAAAAATACAGCAGAGCTGCCGGTCAAGCAGTATGGATTCAGGGTAGTTGGCAGGGGGAGCCCATTTCCCTGAGCCCTGTGTTTGCTACACGCTCTGTTCCCGTTATAGCCAATGAATATAGGTGTGCCAACCCTCCTTGTATGAGTGAAAACTTCCAAACCTTCACCCATTATGTCCACAGGAGTCTGCAAAGGTGGTGTAGGCTATGGCTAGTGGGAGACCATGGGTGTGAGCTGTAGGGACAGTAAATGAATGCATGAATATTTAAGACTTGTGATTACTGATCTACTGAACCATTATTCATAGATCCAGTCGCAAAAGAGCTGTAACTGATGATCTGATTCAAGAACATTAGTCTGGATTAATTCATTTTATTCTTCTATTCAATGGTAACAGTTTTTCTAAAACCATTGCAATGTGTTATTTTGGAAACAGAATAGGTAGTAACAGTATTTAAGTGTAGTGCAGTTTTATTTGGAACAATTTATCTTATAGTGTATGGCCAGCTTAAGTCATTAGTGCCTAAAAATCTGAATCAGTCCCTATGAGAGAAAAATTAAATAATATTTTAAGTTTATTCAATCTGCACCATAAGGAAGTTTTATGGGCTTTATAGTAAACAGTTAAAATTAAAAGTCTAGAATCTTCATTTTTCAGACTCCTCGGTTAAAAATATTGTATATTACTTTAAAATAAAATTAGCTTTTGTAAGTATCAGAGAATAGCGCATAGTATAATGCTTTTGGGTGGCTGTGGAAGAGAAGACATAATTGTGCTTTACTCCTATGTGAACGCAGTTTTATACAGATCCACAGCCGTACTTTAATTTACTTCCGAATGAATCTGAACAGACCCATTATTTAATTGGAACAAGGAATGATTTCTTTTTGCATTTTGGTCTGCGTCAGTCAGTGCGAAGCGTCTTTTTTTTTATATAAGAATGAATGTTATGCCGCCATCAAATGAGCTTGATGTAGTTTATTGTTAAGCTAAATTTATACTGAATACTTAAAATATTTTTCCTGTGCAATTAATGTAGTGGTGCATTAATTAAAAGTTTTCTGCATGGCCTTTGGAAACTTAATTATAACAATTAATTTTCTGTCTACATTTTATGTCAAACAAGCAAAAATTTGGCAGCACAATCAAGAGTCCATAAAAAGTGGTTTATTGCCGCTTCACTTTCAAAATAAAGTTTAACCAAACCAAATAAGTAAGCAAGGAGATAAAACGTAACACTTAAAATATTAAGGAAAATAAAAACAAAATTACTGGACTCACAGGATATTAATCAGGCAACAAAGATAAGATTGTCCTCAAGCAGTAAAAACTTAGTGTCCGTCCTGCGCGCCTGTGTAGTAAATGTTAATGCTCATGTTAGTACTGGAATTTATAGGGAGTTAAAAAGGTTCTTTTTAGTTAAAAAAAAAAAAAAAAAAAAACAATGACAAAACGTTACATAGGAGCTAGTGATAATCCTCATCTATGTATGACATTGATATTAATTTACAGTTTATAATTGGCTCTTTTTAAGACGGCCATCTTTCTTCTCCTGTGCTCTAGTTCTCACTTTTGGAATGCCGATAGTTAGGTAAGTGTCCGCCACCCGGGCGGGACATAACACTGTGTATGTCCTGTGTATGTGTGTGCCACCAACACAATAGGATGAATTGCAGATAATGTGTTTCTTACGATGTAATTCGGCACCTGCCACGGTACCCCTGGGGAAGCGTTGTGGAGCCCCTGTAAGCCATGGTGCACAGTTTAGGAACCACTGACAGTTTGCTATTGCCGTAGCTGCATCACACAGCAGCTTCCAGATTCTGGCTCATTACAGTCTCTATCCAAACTCTACAGGCCTGCATCACAGTGCCGGATTATCTGACTCACTTGGTTCATCTCCAACCTCTTTTGGAACCTCCTATATATTATAAGTTTCTGTTATCCGGGTCACTTACCTGTTATCGTACAGTTGTCATCAGCCCAGTTTTTGTCATGCTGGTAGAAAATTTGTCTACCAGCATACGCTTGTCTCCAAGTACATGGTTTGCCAGTGCAACATTGCTGTCACCGACAAATGAACCAGAGGCAGAGTGTAGAGAGAGGGAACCCTGACAGCGGGAGTTTCATAGCTCCTGCATTTATTGATTTCTTCCTCTAATTCCTAACACTAATTAACCCTAGACCTCCTTCTCCTTCTTGGTAACGACTTGATTTTACTGACTGTAAAGATACTTTTGAGGAATTAAAGCACAATTCATGAACTAAAATTAACTTTTTTGAGTTTATAACACTAACAAGTGCAGGAGAAAATGAAATGATTTTCTGAATAGACTACAGGTGACGGTGACTTTATAAAGTGATCAAGTACATGGGCCAGTAAGTACATGGTGAAAAGAAATAGAATATGTACTATTAGAATCTAAAAATATATTTCCCATGATTCTTTCTCTTGGTACAGGGTCAATGGATATTGATGGTATTACCAAAATAAGTGCAGTCAATCAGTCAATTTAGAAAACATTTACTTAATGAATTATTAATGGTAAAGCCATTGCCTTTCTATAGCACCATTTTACATTTCTATGTACATGTACTTTTCTCTATATAATGTCTATATAATAGTTCCAGTATATAAGGGTGTTGGGCAGTTTCCCAAAAGGGCTGACCCATAAGAACACCACACAGGATATTGGTACTGAAATCTACTAATTAATAAACAGTAACATAAAATCAACACAATATAAAGGAAAGAAATAATAAATCGGACCTCTGACATAAATCGAATGTTAATGTTAGATGGAATTCATATCCCGATCAGGTAGTATATAGTGAAGTCTTGGTGGTTAACCATAGCAAATAGGTAGATGGATAATATTGAACACGCATCCACTGAAAACCGCTTGTTAATGAAGTAGTGGGGGATATAGAAGGGCGTGCTCCAATTAGTTGTTCCAGATTCCAAATACTCAGCTCACAGAAGGATGACCAAGCACCGGCAGCAGTCCACCCTGATGGACTGCACCGGTGAATAACTCCTCACTTTTGGTTACTTTAGAATACACAAGGCTGTTCTCTGTAGAAACTGTGTCATATATACAATTGATTGGAATATGTTCTAGTATACAGGTCACAAAAGAAAACCAGCGGAACACTTAAATAACAAGAAGAAAACTGAACAAAACAATAAAATGCGATAGAATACATCCAAGAGTAAATCAATAGTGTTACAACATATGAGAAACTCAAAAGTTCATATTCTTTTGAGAACTCACTTTTTAATGAACATATTGTTATATAATATTTTCATCCAACAAACAATATGACAGAGATCTTCTTTGTTTGGTTACGGGTAATACTTGTTTTGTGGCCGTCTATGGAAGATGTGCACCATCAGAAACTTTTAATTAGTTTAAAGCCAGATCACGCTGGGTTTACTTTCCAATTTTGAATGCAAGAGGGACCAAAAAAGAGAGGATTCAGACCTAGTAGATAATAATCATTTGACCCTTTTCTGCAGAATTAATGAGTGCACCAAACTAATGAGGAACAAAGACATTTACATGCGTGTAATCTCTGCTCTGCGAGGAGTGATAAGATTGATCTAAAAAAGTCAAACTGTAACTAGGTTACTCCCACACTGAGAGATGAACTCCAGAGAACATTTCAATCCCTGTATGGAGTTCTTATGAACAGTATTGCGTGGACGCTAAGTTTATGGTGCGGAATATTTCATCTTGTTTTGTGTTGGAAACGTGCTCTATTTAATCACTTGAAAACCGGAGTAAAGAATAGGTCGTCTGTTTAATAAACTCACGCCAGCTGGCCGGCCATGCTTCTGATCATCATTAGTAGTAACACCAGAGCAAACGGATGCCTTCAAAGCAGCTGAAGTAGCTTTATTCCAGTTATGATTCCCGTAAGTTGAGTCTTTTGGTGTCTTGCCATTTAGATTTTATATAACATATTTTCTTGGTAAAAATAACTACAATTACGTTAAAATCACTTAAAATGTCTGGGATACAAACCAATCTTAGCGTTATTATCATGCTCCAGCAGAGGAGGCTGGCCCAGGTGGCAGGGTGGCAAATGCCACCCAGACCACTGCGTCATCAGTGGATCAGGGCCGCTGCTGCACCTGTGTCTGTTTATTGTTTGGCATGTGCGGCCGTGCAAAGCAACCCGAGGGGGAAATGGGCTTGTGAAATAAATTCTGTCTGCGGGGGTGTCATTGATACAGGTGGATCGGTCCAAATCACGTGTATGTTTTTTTAATAAAATCTAATTTGAAACCTAATTTTATCAACCTTCACCAATTTCTTTCTCTTTACCTAACTACTGTATGCCCAGGGCCGGTGTTAGGTCTCTGGGCCTAGCACTACTCCCACCCCCAACCATCAAAGCCCCCCACTGGTTCTGTATCAGAGAGGGGCCGCTGTCATTCTATAGAAGAGAGCAGGTACCCTTCCAGGCTGGTTAATTTTTAATATGTCGGGTTATGATATAACCCAGCATGTAAATGGAGGCAGTGAGGGGGTGCTTTTACCTACCCCAGATGATCCCCTAAGATGGCTTAATGGTAGCACGACCCTGGCTTTGTCCCCCCCCCACATATTACTCAGTATACTAAGTAAATATTATATTTGTACTATAAAACAAATACAATTGAGATGAAAAAAGGGCCAACTGAGTAATTAAACTTAAATCTAAAGGTTCAAAATTGTTCTGAACAGACAAAAGTTTCCCTTTTGAATTGACAATAGAATACGTAACATTTCCCAACCAAGAGAGGAGTGAAGTGCGATAGTCGATGGTTTGTAATAAGGTAAATTTGCAGTGTCTGGACATTGTGCTGCATGAATTGTGGCCTATGTTTACATACAGCATTAATTTCATATGAACCATGCTGCAGCTCCCCGCACTGAACCTGGCAGCGTTGTTCATATGATCTATTAAAACTCGCCTTCATTTCCCATCCCAGCGATGCCAGCGATGCCATCCAGTGTCCTGCAGATGCTTCATATAGAAATGTAGCGTTCCGCCGATCTTACATGTGCCGAGACAGTAACATCATTCTGGCACTTTTCTTTGTATGTCCCAGAGTAGTCTTTACTACACATACGCCAGGATTGGCAGAGACCGGTATAATGTATGTGGATTTTCTTTATTTTCTCTCTGTGTATATGATGTGTGAACTTACCTTCATTTTTCCGTCCCAGGAGTGCCATCCAATGTCGCCGCAGAGTCTTTAGTGCCGCAGGACTCGGGTTTTAGGACTGCAGAGAACGGCATAAGGTATGTGGTCTTTCTTTATTATTTCTCTTTTTTAATAATGTTTTTTACTTTTTATTTATTTTTTGTTATGGAGAGATGGCGGGAATAGTATCCCGGATCCAATATGTCCTCTTTTCCGCTCTCAAATCACAGCTATTGAAGGGAGGAAATGGGAGGTGAAGGGGGAATCAATGACTCAACGTCATCTACAGATCAGTCAGAGCGGAATGATTGTTAATAGATATCACACTCTTCATTTTGAAGCCATAAGGGCAGAAAACAGCGATACGGGCTTAGTAAATAGAGCCCTCGTCTCGCACTCTGTAACGGGCGAATGTGGCCACACTGCTGGACTTGTGTTATTTTCGTTTGTACATTATATTTTCAGAATTATATTTGGGTTTTTCAGGTTCTATTTTAGCAGTATGAGCGACTCAGCCATTGGCAGTTTAATGAAAGTGAATGTCGGACTCTTGAAAGTGTTTTTGTCTTTGTTAATTGAATTCTGCGCAACCAATTACCTCTGATGTATGAAGTCATCTGAAAGGATTCAGCATTTTTATTTTTGTATGCACCAAACACCGGAGATTGTATTAGGTCAGGTCTTGTTTTATTTTTATTTCTTCTTTATTGCCGATTCTTTGTCTTCTGTCGAATCACACTTTCTGCAATCATTTCCAGCCAAGAGCAGCGAAGCAGGGAATCCGGTTGCCTGATCTGAATGTGAACAACAGGTTATTATTCAGGATCGATCTTATTACGTTGCTCGTGTCTCAAGGGTTGAAAACACACCTATCTATAAAACATGCCTGGGACATTTACAGTTCTCTCTAATGCATTCCCAGTCATAGGCTATAGAATAGGTAATGAAAGAGCTAGGAACCCTGACGCGGAATCCACACGCTCCACATCTCTCTCCTGAAATGGAAAATAAAATCCGGTGTCGCGGTGGGAGCTAAACCATGCACGTGAGCATTCCCACTTTATAAATAAAGAAATGCATAACTGGGGCTAAGTGACGTGCATGAACGCATTGCCTGCGCTCTTCCCGACAGCCGTCCACTTTGCTCATGGCATAACTAAGTGCCGGGTCAGGGAAATGTATTTTATTTTATGATTTATTTTGAATGAAATAAGAGCAGGATCTATATAAATATGTATGACAATACTACTCAACCAAGTTACTGCCGGATGTAAGATCTCAGGGTCTGATCTTGATATTGCGCTATTTTTCCAAACAGTTACTGTTACTTGTGGAAATTGGATTAAATGCATACACATATACACACACATATATACTTATTATAGAGATATAACACTTTATAACATCATGGTTGTTTAAATGGGTAGCACTCATGCTTAACAACGCTGTGGTCATGATTTCGAATCCCGGGACAGGATCTTATCTGTGTGGAGTTTGTATGTTCTCCCTGTGTCTGGTGGGTTTCCTCCGGGTGCACCAGTTTCCTCCCACATCCCAAAAATATAATGGTAAGTTAATTGGCATCTTACTAAATTGTCCCTAGTGTATGTGTAATTTCCCCTATGTTGCAATCCCCAATCAGCTTTAGAATCTAAGCTTGCGGGCACAGCCCCTCTTCCCCACCCATTTTGTCTGTATTCACCCCCCTGCCCACCTAAATTACGCTCGTTGGTGGGAGTGGGCAGAATTTAAATGATAAGATTGCAGGGGAGAGGCGAAATTTGAGTACACGGAAGTTGCACGGACCTCTGATCTGCAGGTTTCTACCCACGTAAGCCGCAAGCCCCCGTCTTTTAAAACCATGCAAGGGGAGTATTGGGTTTGGGGGATGTGGGAGGTCGAGAAGCAGGATCCAGGGCAATGAGAGTGGGGTTTCTACAATTTGATTACTATGCACCTTGTACACCGGAATAATTGCACACTTTGTACACCAAGGTGACCACAAAAGATTCACTAAATATAAACATACAATGTCAAATATATAGTACACATAAAAAAACACTTTCTGCTATATGATGGGAACTTTTTATATGCAGTCATTTGAAGCTGGATATTATATCTATGGATATATGATCTCAATGTGTCATCTTCAGAGTCTTTATACCTATACAATTAGTAGAGACACAATATTATACTGGCACTGCATAACAGAAGTATAAAGGACAAATACTAGGAACATGATGAGGGACTGTTACCTTGCAGAGGTTGGTACCAATGACGAATTGATAATGAAAGATTTGGAGATTGTATAGGGTCCAGATCAAAACTTACTGGTGTAATAGTCTGAGAAGGCTAGACTATATTGCACGACTACCGTGTTTCCCCTATAATAGGACCTACCCTGATAATAAGCCCTATCCTATTCAACAGTAAACTGCCTAAAGTAAGCCCTTCCCCGAAATTAAGCCCTATCTTAATCACAATGAGGTGTCATAATGTCAGCAGCACTTGGGGAACAATGAGGTGACATAATGTCAGCAGCACTTGGGGAACAATGAGGTGTCATAATGTCAGCAGCACTGGGGGAACAATGAGGTGACATAATGTCAGCAGCACTTGGGGAACAATGAGGTGTCATAATGTCAGCAGCACTTGGGGAACAATGAGGTGTCATAATGTCAGCAGCTCTTGGGGGGACAATGAGGTGTCATAATGTCACAGCACTTGGGGGGACAATGAGGTGTCATAATGTCAGCAGCACTTGGGGGGCCATGATTCGATTAAAAGCAGGTCAATAAAATAAGCCCTACCCCGAAAATAAGCCCTATGTTGTTTTTTTGTCCTGAAAAAGAAATAAGACAGTGTCTTATTATCCGGGAAACACTGTATATATACTAGCTTATACTGCGAACATGTGTAATGTAGAAGTAAGAACCATCAATGGATGTGCTTAACACATGTATATACCCATATACAAGGCCGCGCTAAAAATCAGCCTTGGCATTTAATGCACACCTAGAGTTATCCACCAATCAGACTGCTGATAGTTATCCTCTTTTTTTTGTAGCTGGCAGCCAGTCAGTGAATGGCTGTCAGCACACTGATTGGTGGATTGCTGAAGCTCTGCAGCACTTGGTAGTGGCCGATCAATCCAGTGGCCCATCTGGCATTTGCCCATATAGGGTTAAGGAGTTCCATTGTTATATTATTATTATTATTATTATTATTATTACACTATACCCCATGCTATGTATATACTGTATACCATTATACCGTACCCCATGCTATTTATATGCTGTATACCATTACACTGTACCCCATGCTATGTAT
>JABWIB010000170.1:135741-147610 GCA_016617825.1 Platyplectrum ornatum | reverse complement strand
AATTACCGGCATTTACCATTGCCAGTAAAAAAATATACCGGCATCGGGCTCCTGGCAAAATTACCGAGCAGGCTGGTAGATTACCGGCCAGGTGGCCACCCTAGTCCCAGATAAGTTTCCAAACACAAATTCACAAAATAGTGGTTTCTCAGATCAGTTTGTCTGTTAATTGAAATGAAAGGCAGGGATAAATCGGCACAGAAAAATATATGCCTCAGAAACACTGCAATTAACCCCTGTCTTCCATGCACCAGCATTTAATTAACTGACAAATTTATAGTTGCTTCCTGGGTTCTGGGTGTACCACCAATCGATTATTACACTGAGAGTTACACTGAGGCCTATATTTACTAAGCAGGAAGATTGCAGGGAGATTGAAGAATGGGGATGTTGTCAATGGCAACCAATCAGATTCAAGCTCTCAGTTTAATTTTACATACTGTAGAATGTGAGCTCAAACATGATTGGTTGCTGTGGGCAACATCCCCACTCTTCAATCTCCCTGCAATCTCCCCACTTAGTAAATATATGCCTGAGAGTCTTTACTTGCTTTCTGGTATTGTGTTGTGCAGTATGGTAATATCAATGATTTGCTTTCCTGGATGTATGACATCATTTTGATAATAAAAAAAAGTAATGTTTCACTTTCAGATCTCATTTCAGATTTCTGAGCATGTACAATAGACAACAATGTAGAGCAATTTCAGGCCAGCTGACATATGTTCACCTCTGGAATGACCCCAGATAGTTTAAAAACAGACCTGAACTTGTTCCAGGCCAGGTCTTATTGCTAACTAATGTTACTTATTATAGCTCAGGTGCAAAACAAAGGATATCAAAATTCTCAGATATTTACACAAGCAAGTGATGGATGCCGTCACTACATATATCTCTGCCTATCTTGGGCTCTTTGCAATATCTGATAAATAGATATCTTAGGAGTGTACACCTACCTAGGCAGAGCAGCTATTAAGATGGCCATCCACAAGATTGATATCATGGAAAATCAGCACCGACAAATGACATCCACGAGAACAATGTCGTTCTCATGCATATTCTCTCCATCCGAGATGTCTTTGACACAGGAGGCTCTCTACTCTCCTTCCAGGATTTACGCACTAATTTCTCTCACTTCTACATGTACGTGCAATTTCACCAATATGCTACAGGTCATTGCCAAGCCCCGTTCCCCAAAACCTTTGATGCACCTACTCTTGTATGTCAAATCTGTTGGCTACCACACCAAACACAGCTTGATCTGTTCTCTGTCTCTGCAGAATGTCATTAGGCACTTTTGCACACTAGCTGATGGGCAGATATCCCCCATGTTCCCTTCCCACCACTATACTACGCACATGGTAATCTGTACAACTGCAAGAAGTACATATCAAAATGTTACATTGCATGTATATAGCGCCCGCATAATGCTGCCTTATGGCCCCTATGGAATCTCATTACTGCCTAACATGCAAGCAACCCCAGGCTACCTTGTTTCATTTATTTTGCACTTGTCGAAAGATTGCTACTTGCTTGGATAAGATATTAAGCTTTTTGAATTCCTCCTTTCATCTACACCTTTCACTGGATCCTGTAACGCTGCTAGGCTCACATATCGACAACTGGGTTTTCAGAAAAAATAACTTCTCCCTTTTCTCACAGTACTTGTTGCAGGTGCTAATAAAGTTATACTAGATAACTGGAGTTCCTCCCACTGACCGATGTTCACCACCGTCCCATTTATATTAATAGGTGCTTGACCACATTGAGTGTGGGGTATGTCTGGCATAAGTTTTTTTTTCATTAATTACCTGTACATTTTACTACTGATAACACATACAGACATTGGGCTGGATCCAGTACACTGGATGCATGCACTAGATGTTACATACTGAATCTGTGCTGCTCTCAGTCCGGTACAGGGGAGTAATAGGAGAGTTCACTCCTTTCTACAGTGCTAAAGTATTCATGCCAAGGTTTGCACTGAGGTCTTGATCCATTCAATTACACATAGGCATTGGAACAGGGGGATAGTGCCCCCCCCCCAATTGTGAAGAGTGCACCATCCTTGTGAGGTCAGGGGATGCCCTGCGTTCTGTATGACTGTATGTCATACTGGGAGCCCTCCCTGCTTTCCCTCTTTTGCGCTGGCCAGCCTGCAGCTCCTCTGTTATATTGTGTAAAGTACTCACTGCTCCTCTCTACCCCTCCCCTTCCTTCTCCACTCCCCTCCCCAGAAGAGCAGAAGAGAAGAAGGCCCAAGTAAGTTATTTTTAATATGGATCTGGGAAGTACCAGGTTTTGGGAAGGGGATGTGTTTTATGGGTTTTTAAGGGGGGCACCAAAACACCCCCCCCCCCCAAAGTTTTACAAACACTCTGCATACACTACAATATACTGTCTATTTTTTTTTCTAGCCTAAATTGCAGTTTATTACACAGGAATTTAATCTTTTGTTTAGGTGAAGGACAAAAAAGTGATTGTGTGTGCTCGGCACAGACTGCAGTAGCATACCAGGTACCCTGCAATTACGCCTAAAATTTTTCACCAGCTCAGTTGGTGTCAGTGTGAAGCAAAGAAGATTTTCATTCATTAATGTGATTATTATTCATTTCAAAATATTAATTCAGATGCATGTTTCAAACAGATGCTCCTTATCCAGAGTTGCAAACAACACAAGATAGATTACCTGCAATATTAGCAGCTGATTTACTCTCCACTACAGGATAGCTCTGAATCGCACACAGAAAGCGGATGCAATATACACTTAATATATACACTTATATACACTTAATATAATATAATATACACTCATATATAATATACACTTAATATACACTTATCCAGAATTGCTAAAACACAAAACTCTGGATAATAAGTGGTGAAATGAGCAGTTATTTAAGACATAAAAACAGAGTTGTATACCAAGAGGCTACTGATTTTTCTGCAGCATATATCAATCTATCTATCAAATATTCTTCTATCTATCTATCTATCTATCTATCTATCTATCTGAATGCACCTAATATACTTCTTTTATATGAAAGTAAAGAAATAGAAAAGGGGCTAATCCATAGCTCAGGCCAACAAAAAAGTAGCAAATCTTCTTTAAATAAGGTAAGGGGAGTTTTCCCATTTAGTTGCAAGCTGTCTGCGCCTTCTCCATACGCTCACACTATCTCAGGGATGGTGTATTATAGGTGCAGTTCATTTTATATGGGAAATGGCCATTTTTTGTGAATAAAGATTATTCTTAATAAAATCTAATATATAAAATAATAGTTATATATATATATCTCCTTTAAATTGCATTTTACATTCTGTAAATGAAAACAGAAAAATAAAACAATTGGAAACAAACTGGAAAACTGCCCTCATTCCCTATGTCCTATCCAGTGATTTCTGCACATACAATACTTTTGCTATAACATGCTATATATTACAAAGATGCAACCTTTTAATTGTATATATTTATATTTATTTTAGAATTCACTAATAAGCCAATAAGATATTGTTAATAAGCTAGTTAATAAGCCAATAAGATATTGTTAATAAGCTAGTTATTAAGTGCTAGTTAATATTGTTTTTAAGTTTCATTAGTATGTGATTGCTTTTCTTAGGGGAATGCACAATTATTATTATTATTAATAATAATAATAATAATAATAATGTGCTCATAATAATAATAATAATAATAATAATAAGAAGAAGAAGAAGAAGAAGAAGAAGAAGAAAGAATAATAGCAGAGGCAACAGCATGACAATGGCAGTAAGTTGTGTTGGATGTATGATGTATAAATCAGGGTTGAAGCCCTGTCTCTGTCTCTGTGCAGTGTAGGTGCCAGTGACTTTGGGGACATCTTGTGCTGTTTTCTAGAACAGGACATGATCTCACATAGTGAGAAGAGTGCTTTAGTTCCTTAATCATTTCACGGTTTCTTGTGAGTTTTTTCTCCCTCTCCTAAAACGTTTAGTCTCAGCTCAGTGATCAGCTGGAAGGAGCACGACAGGGAGCGGAAGGCTTGAATTATTCCAGGCTGTGAGGAGCCCCTCAGGCGAGAAGAGAAGAGGGCACAAGAGGGGGACTAGAACTACAACAAAAACTACAAAGTTTTTTTTTCACTCTTGTCAACAAGTCGTGAAAAATCAGGATGGAACTTAACAAAAACTACGCAACTCCAAGAACTGGTAGAGCAGGTAAGAGGCACCTACTACTGGGAGCAGAGAACAGCAACTACTACTAATGCAATTACCTGCTAGGGGCATTTATTGCGCAAAATACGTGAGCTTTCTAAAGTCTTCCAAGTACACTTGATGGGGAGATAGGGAGAGAATATAGCATCCCACGTGTCTAGGCTAACATGCTTTAGAAAGATAGATAGATAGATGATAGATAGATAGATAGATAGATAGATAGATCGATCGATAGATAATAGATAGATAGCTAGATAAAAGATAGATAGATGATAGATAGATAGATAGATAGATAGATAGATAGATAGATAGATAAAAAAGATAGCTAGATGATAGATAGATAGATAGATAGATAGATAGATAGATAATAGATAGATAGATAGATAATAGATAGTTAGATAGCTAGATGATAGATATATATGTGTTATCAGTGGACATATATGCAGGAATATCGTATGTTTATTATACTTAAAAAGCAAGTAATATTTGGAATTTTTTCAATGTTAAGTGAATTTAGTGTGTACTTTATTTTCAAACATATATGTACATTGGATATTCAAGCACCTAAAAATGACAAGCAACGAAATTCTTTGCCCGTGAAAACAATTAACTCTAAAAGAATCATAATACAAAAATGTTTGGTTACATTTCTTCTTTCCATGTCACCTTTTACCCTGTACTGGAATATATGCGTTTTATAGATTTCGTTGGTTGGAAATAGATATAAGTTGCGTTTATTAAATGTTTATAGGAGGCTCCTTGAAATACATGGAAGTTTGTGGATAGGAGATATGAATTATGCGTATTTCATAGTGTATAGGAAGCCGATCTCACTAGTGTATTGTGCTGTGTGGAGGATGGAGCATGATTGTGATATCACTTCTCTGCTCACACTTATTACACCCAGGATTTATGTGATCGATGGCTCATTTTATTAGTCTAATCGCGTGAATAATTGTTTAATCGATAAACAATTTCATACATGTTTCAAGGTTAAGGTTTAAATACAATAAAGTGAAAGTGGCCCCCCTAGATTAAGAAAATAAGATCTGATCTTTCCTCTGCTGTCTTCTATTGATTACTTCTAGCCTGAGTGTGATAGGAGGACATTACTGCCAGATTATAGCATTGATTTGCTGAAATAATGACTCCAGACTGCTTACATGACACATACCTCCATTATAAACTGACAAATCCAGGGTCACACACTGTCTGGGATTTACAAGTCGTTTCTAATTCTCAAATACATGGTTACATGTAAAATACACAAATGACAGCTCACATGTGAACAGGTTACATATTTCGATAAGACTTGTCCCAGTGCTGTAATAAAACTGATTGTGTTACTATTGTGTTACTATACTATATTGTGTTGGTGAAGGGGACATTAGGATCGGCGAAGGGTAATACGCATTTAACTTAATCGTACATTTTTTAAATGTCTACATTTCTATTTAAAAATGTTTGGAAAATCACTTCCGATCTATATAGTTTCCAGTTATTATTTTTATTCTATAAAAATGAGATTAATAGTATAATTGGCTTCTACGTGTATAATCTACTAAAATAAACCGTGCCTATTATTATCGCTTCGCTATTTTGCCGATCGTTAAATATTGTTTTATGATTGTTTCGATTTTATTAAGACGAATTCCAGTGTACAGAGATATAGATGCTCCCTTCAGACTATGTTCAGTTCTCTTATCTATTAAACTGCTGTCATTTATTGGGGAATATTATGCGCTGAATGCTGGTGAGGGGAGCTGAAGCTCTGACATATGTATCGGTGTTATAATAAGTTATAATAATGTATAGTTTGTTGGTCAGTAATCCTTAAACAGGTTATATACCTGGCACAGATGTCAGTGTGTATCATAGTGTGCCCATTATTTACCATCAAGAAGCATCTGACTCTTTACACGGGTCACTGCCTCTGAACCAAAGCTGTTCATCACACTACTTATATCGCCTTTTTATTTCATCTAAACATTTCTTTGCTTATTATTGCTTTCATCATCCCTCTTAACAAGACTTGTGCTTTATAATGAGCCTAATTAGAAGTACCCCCCTCCCCCATCTAAGGGCTCTTACTGTGTCCATGAGCATACATATAGCAAAGTACATCTGGATTTTTATATAAACCGGGATTGAAAGAATGATGTTTTATTTTAGGCCACTGTGAAGCGACTTGGCATAATCCCTAATCCCCTTTACATGCACAAAGTTGGCAGAGTTTCTCTATGTGCCAGGCCAGTCGCTTTGTATTGTGGCTTGCACTGTGTGTAAGGAAATCAGGTGAAATGAATATACAGTAGTGGATCTGAACACAGTAGCAGGTAATCTGCTTGTCATTTCCCAATATTAAATATATTATATATGATAAAATACTTTTTTATCTTTATTTATTTACTTTCATATATGTTATATAAAATTGGGCACCATATTCATATCGCTGCACAGACATGGTTGGGTTGTGGTTGTCTTCTCTATATTTGCATTAATGTCATCAAAATTGAGATATCTGTTTTGTTTCAGTTTGTGTTTGTTTTAGTAACTAATTCTTTGTGTTGTTATTATATATAAGATAAATCACCTAAATGTATCTTATATGCATGTCTGAAACCACACGTGAGCCAGTCCCTTGTCTGAGTGCATGTCCTGTCCTTAATCTACTGCACCCAGCAGGTGGTCTATTCATCTCACCGACCTGTTTATTGCAGAAATTGCTCTACTCATACACAAAAGCCATTATTATTGTGTGCTACACCTATTTTACACATAATTGTTTTCATTACCATTAATTGAACTATTAGCATCCATCAGATGAGCTCCAGAAATGTTTACCTGTATCTCTGGTGACATTTTTTTATTCAAATATAAAAATCATTGCTTTACATACAGTAAACATGATTACATAAAAAGCGACTTATTTTAAATGCATTTTATACAACAGCAAATAACCAGACAGGCTACTGATCCACTGTCACAATGTAAACATAGAATAAATATAATAATCATTTACACATGTATTATAATAATTAATATCATTAATACAATTTATATCATTACAATTATTAAATTAATATTAATTTACTATAACATCAATAGTAACATACGGTATTATGTATGATAGTTTCCCAATATCATAGTGAAAGAAAGCATGCTTATTATAGTTATTATTGTAGTGGTGTATTTGTGTTAGCATCACTATTTAGGCACTGGGCAGGAATGTGTAACGAATATCTGCGGGGGACATGAACCTCTTGCTATAACATGATTCCATTAGTGTCACATAGACAGTAAAAGCAAATGCCTCTTATAGAAGATGAAGAAGTGGCCTCCCCCTGGTTCATTCTGTCATGGCATATAATGGCAATATGGTCTCCAGATGCCTGACACGGCACATAGAGTACACAGGGCATGCTTTCCCTCTCTGTGACCCGTGAAATAATCTATACAATTGTTTACTTTTAGCCCTGATCACACTGTCAAACACTCCATTGTACAACACACGTGGGATCCACACTTCCACACCAGCCTGCCCTCTATTCCACTATGTCCTTCTTATGATGGAGTGCCACTCATCTCATCATAACCTCAAAACTGTTCCATGCACACAGGGGTCAAGTGGTGCACAAGCACTGTATCATTGCTGCTGCACACATGCTGCATGGTGACCTTATGCTTATACTAGCAATCAAGACTTCATTTATAGCTAAATGCTCCTGCATATAGAATATTTCATCAAAATATTCATAACAAATACTTATATGGAAGAAGAAGAAATATATGTATATATATATATATATATATATATATAATTTTTTATTATTAATACTATTATTATTATTATAAATAATAATAATAAAATAATAATAATAATAACAGGTTATTATACAGCACCATCAGATGTAGCGCTTTACAATTTCATGACATGACTAGGTGTGTAAAACAGAATATATATTATAATAAGGCATATTATATATTATAAATATATTATTATTATTATTATATTAGTTTTTATATCATTTTAGAATAAATATAAAAATATTTATTGAAATCACTGTGACTTCCTTTTGACTAGCATTACATTTAAGCAGTAGTTGTAGTACAATTGTTTGATAGCGTGATAAAGCTGCTTATCTGTCCATTAATGATAAGATTGGTCACTTATTAGTATCCTTTTCTATGTTTATATTTTATAAACAAGTATTAAGCATGAGTTGACTAAATAGCCCTCTCCCCTTACAGAGTCAGGTGCATTATGTTTCCAAAATGCATTCATTTTTTACAGTTTAAGGGCTTGATCCAGAGTTGCGCATTCGCCAGTTTTCCGGTAGGTGGATGCAGATTGAAAATAAGCCGTGCGCATGCTCAGGAAGCGAGTGAACACAGAAACATGGACGCACTTCTGCCCATATATGTACCTTCCAGTAGCAATGCAATCTGCTGGCTCATCTGCCATACACTTGCACCATATAAAATGAAAAAGTACTCTTTTTGTCTCATTATATTTTTTAGTCGGTTGCAGCGCTGGTTAGGAACTGATTGGTTCCAATTTGTTTTTCTATACACTTGCACCATGTCAAGGAAAGATTAAATAGGAAAAGAATTGTAATCTATGTTATTTACTTTTTAATGTGTGTATAAAATAATGATCTAACAAGTTTTATTTAGATAAACAAATACATATTAAATTTTTTTAAATGCCAGAATATTGGTTTTATACTACTACTATGTGCTGGCAATAGCATATACATTTATACATGTTATATGTACATTTATGTATTTTTTAATGCTGCAAATGCAATTATTTAAAACCCCATTTCAATATCTAGGGAAGTGGCAGAGACTGTGGCTGTAGATGCTGCAGCCTCTGCTCATATGACTCAAACTGTAGGGGATTTAAATGCAGTTTTTAAGTTCTATATTCAAAAGTAAAGTATTTTCCCTGCATGCAAAGAATAAAAAAACCCTGCACTCTTCACTGTGCAATATGATGTTGCAGAAGTTTAAAATGTGTTTCATTCTTAATTAGTCTATGTAATGATTCTTATGTCTGTAGTGCTGTGTATAACTGGGTGTAGGGTTTTTATTACATGACAATCTCTTCCGTCAGGCACTGAGCCGAAGCAGGATTTCAGTAGGAAGTGCAGGAAACTTGGCTGTGGCTATGCTCACTGCTCACTGAAACTCCCACATTCCCATTTTAATACAGTGGAGCAACCAATCCCACTAGTGCACAGCACACGGATGTGACCACAGACAGATGAGAAAATAAGTTAAATGAGCATTCATTTCAATAGTTTCAGGCCTGTAATATTGGTAAAATATTTGCTGTCATTGGACAGCATCCAAACTCCGCAAAATGGGCATTTATTGCCTGCAGATTACAAAACGTGGCTGCATATTGGTGCAGAAACTGCACTCGCAAGACATTTCCAACATTGATCTGGATATTCTGTATACAGACTTATACACAGAGGACTGGATCCAGACTTATATACTACTGAACTTACGAATGTAACGTTACGAGTAGGTAAAACCATGTTAAATTGCAGGGGAGGTAAATTTCAGCATTAGAGTTGATGTTTCCTAGCTCAAGTCTAATAACAGTGTAACAGTAACACTGGTCAGTATCTGCGTGCAAAATGCAACAATAAAGTATTCTCCCTGCATGCAAACACTGATATTCATTTTCCCTCCCCTGCATTTCAACATGGTTTTACTCAACTGTAATTTTACGCTCATAAATTCAGTAGTACGTAAGTCTGGATCCAGTCCAAGTGTTTCCATTGGGGTGTGATGGGTCGGGTGTGGTGTATAAGGTTATTATGAATGGTGGTTTGATCCTGAGTGGGGGCGGTGGGGAAAATTTATGGTTGGGGGACAATTATTGCAACTATGAGTGTGTGGAAGGAGATTAAGCGAACAATACTCTGCGTCAGATGAAGAGGTCTGAATTCAGTAAATTTAATACCCCCATTCAGATTACCCCTCCCACAAATTACCAGGGTTTTCAAACTGTTCACACTGCACAGTGCTGACCCGGGAATTCCCAGGTCAACACTGTAGTAGTGCAGCATTGGGCCTGGCGTTTTAAGGAAACCCCTTTTTCGTAGCCAAGACTAAGACCCATCTAGAAAGACCGAGGGATTACACTTTGCCTATCAGCCTATATCATGAAACTGTCTTTTTGCATGTAATCTGATTCATTACATGCACTTATCAAAGTTCACTAATAAATGTTATACTATATACAGTATATTATGTTCTAGTATAACACAAAAGTAAATTAATCATGTAACAATAAAGACATATAATGGTTACCTATGTTAAGGACATTTTACATGGGACAGAATCAGTATTTAGAGCATTATCTAAAAAGAATTATATATTCTTTAAAAAAAAAAAAACATTCTGCTGCTGCATTCAGTGCTAAAATATTGAGCTGCTTTATATTTCCTGCAATGTAGAATTCACCCAGGATTTCATTTTGTTCACACACAAATCTTCCACCCCCACAGTGAAACATTGTTGGTACAAAGAATGTTATTAACTGAGCTGTGTTATATATTATAAATCACTGATTTCCAAACATACAACTGTATAAAAACACACGTGAAATGTTCAGTTTCTAAAAAATAAGATAAAATTAATGATTTAGTAACATAAAAAGTCTCCCATTTCTGTTATTTGGTATTTGTGGGACAGTAATATGTTCTGTCCAATCACTTTGACATCATACTATCCACCACAGACAATGCAAATGGATAACTACATTGATCATGTTCCAATCACTTTTACATCATACTATCCAGACAATGCATATGTATAACTATATTGATTGTGTTAGATCACATTTTACTCCCAGACATTGTACTGGATCCATACTTCCAGTAACTGGCCATTTTCCATGTGGTTGGACTGCAATACTGATATGGAAGCAAGTGATCCATTGAGGACACTTCCCTCAATCCAGACTTCTGGATGTGGAATTGTTAAGACTCTGCTGTTGGGAATGGTTACCCATTGGTTGCCCCTTGGTTGTGCATACGCACAGTTGAATGAATACTAGATCTGAAGGAAGCACATCTGAATCTTAGGCTCTGGTCCATTGTTGACAACCAAAGTATTGCATTTGCTGATCAAATAGATTGATGTGTGATTTCCAAAATGAAGCCACAAAGTAGCAGAGAGGTTTTTTTTACCATAGCATTGGTCACTTTATGGTGATGCTGAGTTAAGATATGGTGTTTCCTAACTCAACACCATACATTATGTTTATGTGGAAATATATATATATATATATATATATATACATTTTGCAACATGATTTGTTGTCTGGGTAATGACATGTTACATGACTGTAACTCTCAAACTCTCACTCTCCCATTAGCTTAAAGGTGTTAAAGAGCTGTCATAACAAAAGATGCTCCACACATAGATCGTTCTGGTGTTACTTAATTAATGCTGCTGCTGTTACAGACACAATGCTCTCACCCTTTTCCCCATGGGCTTTGGGATACCACTTAAAATTTGTTAATTAGTGATTTGCTTTGACCCCAGACATCTTTTTATACCAAAAATGGCAGGGTTAAACCAGTGCTTTGCATATATTTTATAGTTGTATACATTGTGTATATATATATATATATATATATATATATATATATAT